>JANHGB010041749.1:0-26521 GCA_026283785.1 Coracopsis vasa
CCTTTTCGTTTTCATTTTTTTTTTTTTTTTTTTTTTTTTTTTTTCATTTTGGTCAAGGAAAGAAATAATTTGCTTCAAATGTGCTAGTGTGTTTTGTTTTGTTTTGTTTTTTAACTAGCAGTAACTTTAGGACATCTTATCAAGTGCATAAAAAGGAGCTGTATTTTTCACATTAACACTTGTAAATGGCCTATAGGAAATGTGAATAAAAGCCCTTCTCACCCTTAGTCTAATTTTCCCTTTGACTCCTTTACTGCTGTCTATTGGAGAGCATACTCTGGTTTGTTCATCTAGATGAGTGTGTTAGACCAGCAGGTTATTGTCACCTTTTGATGGTTCAGTTTTGCAGCCCTATGTGCTTTTTTCAGATACTTACAGTTGACAGTACTGTGTAAGCTATGTAGTTCTTCACCAGGAATAATGGATGAGATGTTGATCTAAAGCTAGAGAAGTTCTGTCTTCTCTTTTTTTCCTTGCTCATTGGTGATCAGAAGTGAGCTCCTTGCTTTTTGAAGCTTCAGCTCATAGGACTTATTTTTTGTGAGTCACTTGTTGATCAGCTGCTTAAAGTGATGTGTATGAACATTCCGATATATTATTGAATATATGTCTTATGCAGTAAGTACTAGCCTGGAAAATGCAAAAGAATCTAGTCACTGTCATATCCTTCACTCTGTTAGTGTGGTCCTTCTAGACTTAACAGACTTAATTTGAATTAAGGTTATTTCTGCAAATCAGCCTCTGTATTTTGAAGTGGCTGTGTTAGAAGGGTGTGTTTGCTCATGCTTGGATAACTGGAGAAAGGAGAAGGAAGAATTCCTAACCACACTGTTTCAGTGAAGGCTGGCTAGGTGGCAGGATGGGCATGTTCTTCCAATTGCTCAAGGAGCATGGTGGTATCCTTCTTATCATGTAATCCTGTGTTTTTCTCATAGCGTGTCTCTTGCTGGGGGCAACACACACCTAATGTGTGTACTGATACAGATCTTGAGAGTGGATCTTTAAGACTTGGGAGCTTGAGAGTGCTCCCTGTTCCCTGAGTTCAAACATGCATCTTCAACAGGTCTTCTCTTTGGGATTTCCCTGGAGTAAGATGTGCTCTTCATAATACAAGCTTCAGGCTGTTTGCCCACTTATCTACTAATCAACATAGGGTGAATTGTCAGATGCAGACAGACTTTAGCTAGCTCTTTCTTCTCTGAGCCAGAAGAATGTGGATAAGCTTTGGTCTGGAAATCTGATGGCTGTGTTAATAAACTGTGGCACCTGAATGTAAATGCCTTGCCAACAGGATTTATTCTCTTGGTCTGAAAGTTGCAGTAATGCAGCCATAGTTTCTGGACCACTGTCATGGTTTAAGCCCAGCCAGTAACTCAGAACAGATATGATGTGAAGGATCACAAATGTTTGTGCACACTGGCTGAGGTCCAGCTGTACTTGCCTGTGTAGACACTATCATTGTGTGTCTGGCTGTTTTTCTCATCTAGCTTAATAACCTTTTCCCACAGCTTTGTCAGTTCTCTTAATTGCCAGGTACTGATGATTTCTAGGTAAGCTCCCCCTCTGCTTCACACCAAGGTGTGTATTCCTCCATGCAGAGCTGCATAAGCATTATTCTTGGCACTACTCTTGATTTAACAACTGGAAAATGCACTTTTTAAATGTGATATTTGTCCAAGTTGAGAAAATCTGAGCTGAGGAGGTTTGCAGTAGATGCCTGTCTCAACTGGAATACCTTGGGAAGATTTTTAGGTAAGAATTCAGTTATTTCTGATGTTGAGACTAAAATCAGGGGGGAAAAAGATTTCTCCACATTGCATGAGAACTTTTAGCAGCTTAGTTTAAACTCTAGTATGTCTAATCTTGGAAATTTAGGAGTGAGAAGGCTTGCTTTGTGTTGGAGATGCCTGTTCCCAGTTGATGAACGTGTTCTCAGTTTTATCAAGGATCTCCCCTCCTCTTTCAGTTGTGCTTGTCATGTGTCCAAACTTGTTAAATATCGGCAATAAGCTCAAAGATTCTTAGGTGAATAAGTTACCTTTATAGGGAATTAGGAGGGGCTGGACTCTTGCAGTTGGACTCTTGCAGTTCACGTTGATAGAGAGCCCTGACTATACTGCTTGGGAGCTGAGAGTTGCCTCTTTCTCTGCTTGCAGTGATCCTTCCTCTGGCCCTTGGCTGAGGAGAAGAAAGCGTACATAAGAAGGAGGTAGAAGCAATACCCTCAAAAGGTAGAGCAGAGGTGGTGGGATTTTGCAGGAACCAAGCCATGGTAATAAAAGCTAAGGACTAAATTTTTGAGAACAGGAGCAGAGGGAAGTGTGT
The DNA here is from genome assembly GCA_026283785.1 of Coracopsis vasa. Taxonomy (NCBI): domain Eukaryota; kingdom Metazoa; phylum Chordata; class Aves; order Psittaciformes; family Psittacidae; genus Coracopsis; species Coracopsis vasa. The sequence continues at coordinate 2,326 of JANHGB010041749.1, forward strand.
TCTTGAGGACACAAGTTAAACTGCCATTCCCCAGACCTGAGAACTGACTCTAGAGAAGATTCTTCCATGCTTTACCAGCAACTTCAGGGGCCCTTGCTGTGTTTGTAAAGTGTTACCTCCCTCTAGTGGTGTGTGCACAAGGCTATGGGCACAGTCCCCTGCTAGCTCCAGTGGTGAGGGTAGATCAGATGAAACACAGCATCCTTGACTTTCATCCAGCTGTTCATACCATGTTATGTAGATACAGATGCACTAGATGTTCCTGTGAGATACTGGGTACCTTGTGTAAGCCATTCTGCTAACAGGTGGAGACTTAGTGTACTTCTCTTTCAGGATATTTAACCGGATCCATGTGAGGTCAGTCTTGAAGACAGGCTCAGCATAGAAGATTTCTGTTAAACAGCCACAATGCTGCAGATAAATTATGATTATTCAGGAACAGTAGGATCACCAACTCAAAATGAGTCAACAAATCTGTTAACTTTGCCTTTAATGTCTCTTCACATTTACTTAATGGACAAGAGTGTTGAAGAAAGGTACCTCTTTCACCAATAAGGTTGTGGTGAAAGGGGCTGCTGTTCTGGTTAGAGCAGCCTTGGTTCTAACACAGGCAACACAGGCTTTTCTAACTCTTAGTTGGAGCCAAGATTGGATGGCATGCACTCAGGGGTGTGGGGCATTGCACTTTCAGTTGCCTTTGAGATTGCACGTTCAGCTGCCTGGTTGCTAATGAGGTAACTGTCTGATGTGGGAGAAAATTGTTTGTAACTGCATGGTAAGGATTGTTTTGTAGTGGGAGCAGCATCCTAAACGTGTTAACTGATTATCAGCTGTGCAAACTGTTGCATGTGTTGCTTGAACCACTTCACCTGGACCAACAGAAATCAGAGAATTATTTTTTCATGTTTAACATTGGATCATCATGGCTGCTACAGCATTACTGCTGTTAGTAGCTGAGAACCGGAGAAAACATTCTGTCATTTAGTAATTGGGTTGTACCACTAAGGATTCTTATTCTTACTGTAAATGTCCCCAAACCTGGCACTTCTGAGTTTCTTCTTGCTCTCTTCAACATATTTCCGAATCTGTTGCTCCTCACACCAATCAGTAGACTCTAGCAGCCTTTTTGTGCTGCCAGCAGCTTCATTTTAGCTTTTGTATTTTGACTCTCCATTTAAGTAAGATTAGCTTTACATCAGAAAGAGCTTTTTTTGATTCTGGATTCATAATTTTTTGACCATGTAAACTGTTCTTTTTATTCTCATTTTTGTCTACTTTTGCCCTGACTCATAAGTCCCCCAAAAGAATAGAATTCTTTGAAATGAGGAACGCACGGGTTTTTCCTTTGTGTTACATACAAATGACTACTTGGTAGTATTCTTTTACTTGTACTAACTGCAATCCATTCATAATCCCACCAGGGCACATACGCAACCAAACATCTTCTAGTACCAGTAATTTATGGCACTTTTATATATCATCTTGAGACTTAAACAGTTACCTTGCACTGGGGCAGTGCTGTCCATATCTGCAGATTAACTTGTCTAAAGCTAACTGTATTAGATGTCCAGAAGGTGTTTCTTATTTTTAAATTAAATCTTTTTATATAGTGATACTTCTAGAAGAATTGGTCCTATTTTCTAGTTTGCTTTGGCCATCTTCCAGGACTTTGAGAGAAATCCCAAATTCATACAGTCTTAAACTTTCATACCTCTGAAATGTATGGTCCTTTCCTTCCTTTTTCTTCATCTTCCTCTTTCTGTCCTTTCAGGTTGTTTCTAAGCTCACTATACAAATGATGGCTTTAGCTTCTCCTTTCTCTCCCAAACTTAAAATTTAAAGTAAAACCCAACCAAACCTATTCCATTATTTCTCAGCATGGTGAGATGATGCACAGTGAATGGGCAGTAAGGGTGAAGGGTAGCAGGCTAATTTGAAAGCTGGGTTTATAGTGGCAAGTTATCCATAGGGCAGCTATAACCCTTTAAATTTTGAAACCTCAGATAAATGCTTAATTGGTAAATACTTGTAACAATGTCAGACCTGTTCTTGCTGTGCTGGAGGTGCTGTCCTCAATAGTCAATAGACTAGGGTGTGCAAGAGTTCTTCAGGTGCCCCTACAAAATCCATCCCTTTGGCTTTTCCCTTGTTTCATTAAGGGATGCTCACCTGTTACTGTTCCGTTCACTGCTGGGGCTGTGATCACCTCTGCAAAAGGCTAAATAGAAAACAGTTGGAGAAGTTGTAATGTCTTAAACTGCTACAGTTATTTATTACTTAATGCACGTCAGTGCTCCAAGGCATTTTGCCAGTAGCCTGCAAAGAATTCATGCAACTTAAATAACCACAGGGCTGTCTTCCAATGCAAGGTTTGAGTTTAAATTGCATTAAATAGCATGGAAGCTAATGCTGGTGATATTCTTGGAGTTCTGAATACTCAAGCGTAAAACAGCTCATGTCTTGACTATATTGTTAATGCAAAGTGGAAAGAGGGTACTTAGAAAGAATGTGTCCATCCTCCCTTTCACTGTTTCAATTGATGGGTGTTTGCACTCGCAACCCCCAGACCTCTTCTATTTTAGCTTCTCTGGGGGCTGCTCCCTATCAGCATGCTTTCCCCTCTCTTCCCCTCCCATTGTCTGCTGTTTGCAACACCTTGTCTTCCTCTCACTGGATCAGAACATGGCAGTGCTTTGGTTTCCCTGCGCAGCCTAATGGCACGAAGAAGACTCTTTAAAATATGACCTTTCTGCTATGCACAGCCCCTTTCAGGCTTGCTTCAGCTTACTCTTGATCTAACTGCTCAATTGTAGTAGGATCAACCACACTTATCTTGCCAATAAAATGAGGCAAACAGAAGACATGAGAGAGGGAAGGAAGAAAGAGTCATTACAAGTGCTGTGGATTGGTCAGGCTCCTGACCTAAGCACATGTTTTTCATATGTAACATAAAACTCTTGAAATCATGCAGGCATAATAGTTCAGATGGGGAAAAATGCTTTGATTATGTTTTTTCATTCAGCCAAAAATAAGAGCAAGTGTTACTTTTTTGGGCCTCCACCTCTCCATTTGTGTTGTCTATCAGAGTTCAAATTTACTGGGAAGTGGTAAAAATACACATGATCTTTTGCCGAAAATGTAACTTAGTTAAAGGTCAGTATGTCAGACACAGCAAGCTCCCTTGTTTCTGAAGTATCCCTAACTTATTTTTTGTTCTGGCTTTCCTTGAAGTAGAGATGGTGTGTTACCTCTTAATACCAAAGCTTAAGTGAATTACTGGCATAGTTGCCCTCTGGACTAATGGCAGTGTGAACCTTGAAGATGTAAGAGAAAGTTGGTGTGAAGGAGGTAAGAATGAGTAGGGATAGAAGCAAGAATTTCTCCCACATGACTCGTACCAGTCAGGGTAAAACTAACCTTTCAGGAGTGCTCAGATTCAACAAAGCGTGATCACAAAAAAAGCATTATATACCTTCTAGGGAATTCCCCCCCACTGTTGCCTTTCAACATTTCAGTTTGCCAGAATGCCATTCTGACAGGCAAGAATTCAAAACATGTATCTTGACAAAATATTCGATGTGCAGAACAACGCTTCTGAGCACACCGATGCAGGTCCATGGATGTGTACTTTAATGTATTTCCAGTATTAATGGTGGTAACTCCAGGCACCCTATCTCAACAGTATTTTTAATGAGCTGCTTAGATAAAATGGTCAGGAGGTTTGCTGTCTTATTTGGGGAATTTCTGGTTCTTAGTGTGATATGCTAATTAGTAGCATTGGGATAGTAAGCTTAGGGTACCACTGCTAGGGATTAATATTTATCCTTTCCAATCTGGTGGCTTTTACTGAATATCTCTATAGTCTGTGGAAGACTTCTCTACTCTTCCCCTCATGTTTAAATTGCTAATGAGCCTATAGCGTTAGGTTAGGAACTCCCTTATTGCCAGATTGTGTTACAGTAACTAGTATTTTTATGATTCATCTCAGCAAATGCCCACACTTCCTTTCTGACTAAAATGCACGCTGACGAAGAGTGAACCTGCTAATTGGGCAAAGGATGTGCTTTGTGTACTTTCATTCATTGGCCTGCGTGGCTGCGTTACCACATTTCTGTACGCTTTCCTTCAGAGGTGGGGAATGGGGAACTTAATCATCCTACTTTTCTCCTTCCTCCTCATATCCAAATAAATGTTGAACAGTTGGAATTTTAGCTGGAGCTGCTGATACAAGTATTTGGCACTTTGGTACTTAACTTTTGTTAGATTAACTTGGGCTAATTTGTTACCTTCCTTGCTAATGTTTGAACTCTTGTCCAGTAGAAAAGTGATTTTGGTGGCAGTTGCTGTTGGAGATGTTAAATGATTTCACAATTGTTAAAATTTTGCAGATTGCTGGGCCCATCACATTTTTGTTAAAATGCTTCTTTAAAGGATCTTGAAAAATGTTGTTGGGGTACAATTAGGTAGCTGCTGCTGAGGATATTGGTCTTGTTGCTTCATCCTGACTCTCAAATTCAGCCTCCCCTTTGGAGGCTTTTTTTCAGGTCCCTGTTTTCATTCAGGAGGTGCTAAGGTGATGCAGTGCCAGTGAGCTGATCAATGACAGCGTACTTGTGAGAGGGCAGACTCACAGTGCCCATGCATTGGCTTGGATGGAGCAGGGGAAGCAGAGGAGCCATGTGGCTGTGGTGCTGAGGGCACTGTGAGGGTGGGACTTTGCGTGGCAAGGGGAGAGGCTGAGACCAGAGTGTTTTGTATGTGTAGTGAGGTGCTGCTTTTACCATTTTGAAGTGCATTTTATGTTGTGAAAATGCAAATAATGGCCAGCAGACTGTGAATGCAATGAATGGTGATATCTCTGGATGAATTCTTTTTGAGATTCCAGAGCTTGGGGATCCTTCAAAATATGTGGACTGCTGCTCTAACTTGGGGAACAATGTGTCTGATGTGGTGGTGATGCAGAGGCAGAAATGTATGGGTAGTGGAGATCAAAAAATTATCTGAAATACTCTATGCTTTAGATTTTGCACTTCACTGGAAATCTGAGCTCTTCTAGTGGATGTATGTGGCTTACAAGGATGTATGCCATCTTTGTAAGCCAACTTTAAGCAAGGGAGATCTTCCATAGTGTAACCAAATAAGCAATCCAATCAAGAATGATTTCAAAGCAAGTTTGTGATTGCTGCAGCTTTTATCTCCTTCTTCCCATAGCTCTTCTTCATCCTCTTGCCCAGTACTGCGAGAATAGCATGACTTGTGCTGCTGGGCATGGGTTAGTAACACAACCCCTGGCTGTGATGGAAGGGTTGCTTAAGAGCTGTCACCTCCTGTGTGGTCAGGGCTTGGTCTTCTGCTGGCCCTGGAGCAAAGAATCAAGCCACTGTCCCTTACTGATTTCCTTCTTGCATGGCTGCAGGCAGATGGGGTTATGTGTGCTATCACTAGGCTGCTTTTGAAGTTAGTTAAAGGGTATATATCTCTATCGACTACGTGGGAATTTTTGCTTTTCAGGAAGAAGAGATGCCAGATGTAGAAATTGACATTGATGACCTTCTTGATGCAGCCAATGAAGAGGAGAGGGCTCTCAAATTACAGGTAATATTATTTCCTAATTTCAAATCAGAATGTTGCTGAATTAATGCATCTGGGTCCATATCTCGTGTTTGATTAGAACTGAGAAGTTCCTAGGTCTAAGTTTAGCATAATCTACTGGACTGTAAAAAGGTAATCAAAATTCTTTATGCTAAAAATGTTCTGGAAGGTAGGTGATAACAGGAGTAAATAAGAGTTCAAAGAATCCAGTAATATAGGGAGATATGCTGAGACAGTTTAGATTCATTCAACTTTTTACAAGTATATGGAAATGAAAAACTGGAAATTGTTTCTCTGTCTATACCAGCTAGGATTTGGAGCCCATTGAGTTATCTTTGGGTAACTTGTCTAAAAGCTTGAGGAAAGGATAAGGTGATCAGATGCAGGAATTAGTATAGAAATTCAGAAGCTGTCTGCTGAAATTAAACCCTTCAAACCAACTCTCTAATTCTCTGAATTCTGCTTGAGGTTAAAGTTTATGAATGGAAGAATGAGGGAGGAAACATCATTGTCTTGATACAGATACATATATCTAATTCAAGATAGAAAACGGATATGAGGGTCTCTGTTTATAATCTTTTCAGATGCTTTGAAGGAAGGAAACCTGTGAGTGGTTTGCCCTCAACTCACTTCTGGGAGGTGATTAATGTGGTGCTTAAATGCACCACATCTGATTTGCAGTGCCTTTTCTCAGTGCCCACTGCCCAGCCACAGAGACATGGGACATGGCTCTGCTCTACTCAGCATTCATAAATAACTTTGCTGCTTCTGCCTAAACTAGCTGCTGCGGCTGGGCTGCTAGGAATGCCTGACCTAGCTAACAATCTAGCAAAGGTCTATAGGTCTGTATTTCTGCATCACAAAGATTGTGTGCCCTCACAGAAAGCTGCCTTTTACATGTGTATTTCTGGGAGAAATGTCCTTGGATTCTTGTTCATTTTTTCTTCAAGAGGGGGATTTTATAACTTCCAACCTGGAGAAAGAAGCCATCATTTCTCTCATGTTGCAAATTATTCTGATCCATCTTGGTCGGGAACGAAGGTGACTTGCTATAATGCTAGGTTTTCAGTATTTTCATAATCCCATGGTTCCTGGTTCCTTCTCCTCTTCTTTCCCCATTCCCTTGCAGTTTTTATACTGTAGAGTTGTTTATGTTCACTGTTATTCTGTACTGGAACTGACACTTTCATGTTTTGCTTCTAGGAAACTCTTGTAGATTGCTACAAACCAACAGAGGTAAAAAGACTTTTCTTAAATACTACTTATGTTTGGAAAATGTAGCAATGTTCAAGCTAGAGTAACTTTTTTTTCTTATACTGATGATAAAGTAAATACAGGAATATTAATGGAGAACTGATGGGCTTGGGGTTCTATATCCTGGGAATGTTTATTCTTGTCACTTGACTACAGTAGGAACAGGATTGGGCCCTGTGGAGGAGCTCCTGATCATTCCAGCTGAAGTATCTGTTGTCTTCTGTAATGTTCTTGATTTTACTTTACCCATGCTGAAAGTTGTCATGTTACAAGAGTACTCAACACAATTCTCATCACATGGTTAAAACCCTACTATATTTGCATGAAACATCAACTTGAGAGATGGACTGTGTGCTCTTCAATGTGAAGCCATTAAATTTTATCTCTGAAGGTAAAATTATTTATTCAGGGAACTGTTACAAAGGTATGCAGCTCAGCTAATTGTTTTTGAGAATAGACTTGCATACAGTTGTGGGATAATATGAGCTAGCAGGATTTGAGCACTCCATTTTCAACTTGAATATTCAGTAATGTGTCCAGTGCCAGTATATCTTACTTCTCATATAGTAATGTGTGCTTACTAGGAGGAGTAAATCATAGAATTATCGAATGGTTTGGGTTGGAAATATTGTAAGAAAAGCTTGGAATCATTGTAAAAACCAACCAACCAACCAAAAACCCCACCAAAATCAACCCCTAGGTTGTGTGACATTTTCTTGGTTCAATTTAGAGAGTCAGTGCTTTTCCACCTGTGGCTTTTGTGTAGTATTTAGTGTGGTTGGCTTACAGGATTTTTCTAGTCAGGAGCCTTTCAGCTCTGCGTGACTTAGAAGCTAGGTGTTTGTTTTTTGAAACAAGGCTGCACATAGCTTGCTTCTTTTGTAACATCTACAGCTGTAGCTACTTAAACTATTCAGGCTTAGGGTAGTCAGGCTGTTAGGAAGAACCACTGGTATGGTTAAATAGACACTTCTCTGTTTATCAGAGACTCTCTTCAGGGCTTTTCCATTTTTTTTTTTTTTTTTTTTTTTTGTTTCGTTTTTTTTTGGGGGTAGACTGGGAAAATTCTCCAGAATTGCTATTACAGTTCTTGGTACTAACTTTTTGACAGTGCAGGGAATTGACCCAGAAAGACTAGCACGGTAATGCTTCTGTATCTTGATCTGTGTTGTACCTTGGTTTCTTCACAGCAGATAACACATGTCTCCCATTATGGAGATGACAGGCCAAAAAATCAAGTCTTCAGATGTCTCACTGTAGTAATGCTGCACTACAGATGACCCCTTTCAGCCTTTGAACATGTAATATGAATTATTTTTCTTAGCTCTGAAGCTGGACACTTAATGCAAGGATAAATTTTGAGCTGTGACACGGGTGCATGATAGATGTCAGTGAGTGTTCCACTGGAAACCTTGATCATAGAACTGCAGGAAATGCTGTGCTGGTAATTAAGTTGGCATGGCAGTTCACAGGAAACAGCATCCTGGACACGTGTACTTTACTGCCCTCAAGGCAATTTGATCAAAGTGATATTTTAATACTGAACTTGTGACTTGTCTCTTCAGTCCTCTGCTGATGGGATGGAGGCAGCTGCTTTACCTGGGAGCATATCCATCTTCCTTGACAATCTTTTGAGATAGCCAAGTTGAGTAGAGTATTTAATCCACTCTTCTGTGAGGAAAGTTGCCAAAAGGGGAGTAATTTCCCAGGATTATTTTCACAACAGCAGCTTTTCTTCTTCATCTGTACTCTGATAAGCCCAGTAATACTGCATGACTACTAATTTAGGCCACTTAAAAATAGTGGGTTTTTTATTTGCCATGTGTGGACTGAGAAGAGCCTTAAGTTAGCTTAGGCTTGCTATATGAGGATCTGCACCTTGTCTGGAAAATCTGAAATCCTTTCATATTTTCAGACCATTCAAAACTATTGAGGTAATTGGTTTGTGAAGGGCTTTCTGGAAGATTTGTGATGGATGAATGTGAGCTGATGGAATTTCTCCTGACCAATCAGATACAATCAACCAAGTGCACTAGGGATTTTAGCATTGAGAGTTACACAGTTTGCAAAAGGCAGTAATCCCTAACTGGGGAAAAATGTAATATGTCATCTCTACTCTTCAGAACATAAGAAAAAATAGTACAGCAGGTAGACAGCTTAATAACTTGAAGCTCTGACCTCATCTGTTTAAAAGCAAACAAACCAAAACACCAAACAAAGCAAACCAAAAACAAACTGAAAAAAACAAAAAAAACAAAGCAAACCCAAACAATCCCCTACAAATCCTAATGCATATTGTAAATAAGTTTTGCTTACTGCCTTCCACTTAGACTAATGGTTAAGGAAAGACAGGGATTTTTGCATGTGTTCTGGATTGACTTTTCATCAGAAGCAGCAGAGTTATTCAGGTCACTTGAAAGGTGGAAGGAATTCTCATCCTCTAATAAACTGGCCAAAGACGATAATTGACAGTAATGTATGAGGAACTGCTGCAGTCTTTCTTCTAAGGGAAGACAAATAGGCTGTTAAATGTGCTCTAAAATGCTAAAAGCATTTTTTTTAAGGTAGCAGTTATGGCTGTCGTTTCACTTTGTATGGAAATATGCTTAATGTGGGAATCTTATTGTAAAGAGTCAAGTAGTTTGCTCAAATAAGGCAACTAAAGGTTAATCAGGAAAACACACAGTCGGTATGTTTTTTGGGTTCTGTTTAAGTTTACATAAATGATTCTTAAATTAAAATGTTGATATGCTAATCAAGATTTATATGCAGGGCAACTGATGCGTCGTTCAGTCATTAAAAATTAGTTCTGTAAAATGTGCCAGAAACAAAAAATAATTTCTAGGCACAGTTGCCAACTTGGCCGTTTCTACAAACATAGTAATTAAAAAAACCTTGAACACCCCAAAACCAACCACCCTAAAAAGAACCCCAAACAAAACCCACACAAACCCAGTGTGTTTATTGGTGTTAATTACTGTAATATGTGACTTGTATTTATATTTGACATCATTTTACTTCAGCCACAACCTCCTTGTTTTGTGTGGTTAAGTTGTACTTGCTGAAGAGAAGTTGAGTAGCTGCCTGACTTGAGGCATAGGCTTTGGGATCTCAGATGTGGACAATGATTTGACATGTGGTGGTCGTCTTCCTACCATGCAAAATTAAACATTGCTAGCAGTATTCTTCAGACAGTTTACGCTTACTATGCTTCACCTTCTGTCTTCTGTAACTACATACCTACTTCAAAAGTGGTACATATCATGTAGTCTTGACATAAGGTAAAGTTTGATGTGAGAGAAGTTCGTTTTAGGAGTGTGCAATTTAAAGGGCATTCTGTCTGCAGAATTAGTGCCATAACAAAAATCTGGATCTGAACTTTTGTGTTCAAAAAGGAGCAGGGAGCAGCAAGCATCCTTCTGCATCACCCATATGCCAGAGGTGCCACTGGTTCACTTAGTGCCATGCTTTGCCTGTGGAAAATCCCACTCAGACCTTTGTCAAGTTTCTGCCTTGGTTCTAAGTGATGAAGAATCTTAATGTAGGTTACAGGGAATTTTAAGTCTCATGTTAGCAGTGAATGTAACAAAGATATTTAAATATAATCTGTAATCTTGATGATAGGGTATTGATAGGGTATTGACAATAGATTCTTTATTTAGAATAGGAAGGCTGTTGTGGCCGTGAAATCAATGAGGTTTTGTCAAGATGCATACTTTGAAGGAAGCTAAATTTATGTTATTGTATCTCTGCTATTGGTAGCAGCAAGACCACCCATATGGACTGGGCTTTGGCGAAAATCTGAAATATTAGTGTCTGATGTGAATTAAAACTTCCGCTAGTGGGGCTGCCAAAATTACCACAGGAGAAATGAATGATAGCCTGTTAAACTACTATGGGAGAGAAATCCAATGAATAGGCAATTTTTGTGTTTACTGACTCTAAAAGATGCAGCTGAGCTACACAATGTCTGCACATAACTAATAGTTGATGAGAATGAGATAAATTAGGTTTGGAGTTCCTTTGTTTCTGTCTTTCCTCATAGAAATACACAAAGCTTCAGGCAAATAGGCTGGAGATCTCTCCCACTCAGGCAGGATTAAATCTATCTAAACCGTCTTGTTAGTATAATTTTTTATTTAATGCAAAATGGGAGAAAAAGTAGATGAAATTGCATCCTTGAAGAAAGTTGGTTTGCTGGTAACTTGTAATTAATAACAATTTCCCATATGATTTCCAAACAAACAATGTTAAATTGTTGTGCATATTCTCTGGAGAATTTGGGCAGAGATTTATGTCATTGAAAATTACGTCAGTGGCCAAACTATTTCAGCAGCTTTTAACACTTAATTTTGAGAAAGGTAGAGAGCATTTAACTATATGCTTCCCTAAATTTAATTCTCAGTTGGAAGAAGTAACAGGCTTGTGACTATTTTGGTTATGCCTTCAGATGATATGTGTATTTAATATATAGACATGAATAAAAAGCTCAACCCTGCTCAAATAGAACCTCTAAACTTTTGACGAATCATATAATTTTTTGGCCATACTAAGTTACAAATTATTTCAAGTTAATATTATTATTTGGTTTTGGTCTTTTTCTTTGTTGTTGTGTTCTGGGTTTTTTTAATATAAATATAAGGTAGCAATACACTGCCTTATGATTAGATTAAAAAGTACATATTTGAAGCAATAGTAACTAAAGACGTGTTCAAAAGCCTCAGTGCAGTGTACTGCCTTAGATGTGGGTGAACCTAAGAGCTCATAGACATTTATTGCAGCTTAGCTGATGAGTGGTAAGTTATTAAGCCACTGTAACTGTATTTAGTGTCCATATTACTTGAAATCAAATAGGACAAATTGTAGAGAAAAAGTTAAGAAACAAGCATATTTAAAAGTAGTGCAGACAGAGGCATTTCTAGAAAAACATGATTTCTTGATTATCCGTTTAACCACTCTGAATTCACTGAACTGAAACTGTTTATGTGCCTGCTGAGATCTGCCCTACATTGTACTACAGTCTTGGAGGCAATTAAGCTTGCGTGTTTTCATTTCTGCAAGTGCTCATGAATAGAACTTAAAATACCTATAGCAATATTATAGCAAAAAATACCTGAAAGAGGGTAGATTTAGGTTAGATATTAGGAAAAAATTCTTCACTGTGAGGGTGGTGAGACACTGGAGCAGGTTGCCAAGAGAAGCTGTGGCTGCTCCATCCCTGGCAGTGTCCCAGGACCTGGCTAGATGGGGCTTTGAGCAACCTGGTCTAGTGGAAGATGGCCCTACCCATGGCAGGGGGTTGGAACTGGTTGAGCTTTAAGGTCCCTTCCAACACAAATCTTTCTGCGATTCTATGACTACTATAAGTATGGTGATTTGACAAGAATAAGATGGGCTTGTTTGCATGCTGCCAAATTGGAGAATAGCTGGACTGCAGCCTTGACCATAGCTAAGCTTTGTGGTATGTAGTCAGTGCCTTTTACTGTTTTAGCTCACCAAGAAGCTTAATTGATGCATATTGTCCTCCTCTGGGCACTGATGGTGCTGAGGCCTCACTAGAGAGGCTGTGCTGATAGGATTGTTCAGTGAGGCTACAGAGATGCTGCTGTACCAGTTCTTGCTAATACAAGGCAGCTTCTAGCCTCATTCTCCCAAATATGTGCCTTGTTAGTTCCTTTATTCGTATTTGATCAGCTTCAGGTTTGCGCCTGTGTGGAAGTGAAGGTGTTTTGCAATAGGGTTCCCTTTTTCCTTTTTTCTTTTTAATTCCCATTCAGATGGCATTTCTGAGCTATTGTTTAGTTTGTTGCCCAAGTAGCTATGGAGATTACTCTTCTGGCTGACTTTACTTTTTACATCCAACTAATCAGGCTCTCTCCAGGAAATAGCCTTGGGCAAACAGTCAAGGAAATCATCATTTTTTTTTTACTTTGCTGCAGGGAAATAAAGCTGTGGAGGAAAGCTGGTTTAGGGTTCACTTTGTGCTCTAGTGAAGCAGGAGGACTAGAAACCCTAAATTTTGGTTTAAGAACTAGTCGCAGAACATGTGTACTGTTTGTGGAAGAGAAATCTGGAGAGACAAAGTCTAATTATTCTCCAGAATTAATTGGAAGACTTTGAATAGGAAGCGTGGCATTCATTGTCTAGCAAATGACCTCATTAATACAATGAATCACACCTACAAAGCAGAGAGGTGAAGTGATTTCCTCCCCTTTCCTGAATTATCATTTCACCTTCCTTTGTTGTCTTTATTTTATTTTTTTTAATTCTGCATTAGATTAATGCTTTGCTGAAGCAAATGTCTTTAATTCAAGGGAAAGCTTTGCAGAAGACAAGTGCCTACGGCCAATTATAGATGAGTTTGAATGAGCTATAGATTTAGTCTGTCTCATTTAAATTTGCCTTTACAATTGGAAAGATGTCTTCTAGAAACAATGATTTTGTATTATAAATTAACAGGATTCTCAATACTTTCAACAAAACCGTATGTAAAGGTGGTCTCACAGAAAATCTGTAAAAAGAATTTAAACTGAGTTTGTGGATATTTTTGTGGTTATCTTTTTTGGTGGTGGAATTTTTGTTGTTTGGGGTTTTTTTTCTTTTTCTTTTTTTTTCTTTTTTTTCTCCTCCCCCTTTACCAAGCCCCAAAGTGCTGGTACAAGATTTTTCTTCTATTAAAAGTAGATGTGGCCTGTGTATTTCTGGCTGTAGCCCTCCAAGGAATAATTCATAAATTCTTGAGTCTTAAGCTGAATTACTGGTAGGGTTTTCCAACTGTATGAATAATGAAGTATTATATAAGTATATATAAGTAGATAATCCAACCTGTGTTACAGAACTATTTTAAACATAGATTGGTACATGATCAGCATTCAAATGCATGATGCTAAGCTTCAGCATATCTCCTAGAGGGGGATTTCAATAAAATGCTCTGTGTAAAATGATTTTTGTGTATGAGGTTGAGATAGATGTGGGTATTAGGCCTTCTGTTATGCCTTGACTTGAATGTCCACAAGGAATAAAACCCCAGGTTTTGAGTGATGTTTAAAGAAAACAAATGTGTATTACTGTCATAAAGATGAGTTGGTTAATTATAAACGGAAGGCTTATTGAAATGCTGTGAAGTCTCCTTTCCTGCCTCCAAGAAGGAAAATGTGCATCTCTTCTAGAATGCTGCCTTTTCTTGATGGGGAGCTGCCAGACAAGAAAGGCACAAGCACTGGACCACAACTGTGTTGATGACAGCCAGCTCCATACAAGTGTCAGATGCAAAATGATACCTAAATCAGAAATGTACTGAACGAATGCTGTGGTTTGCACACCCATGGGATGCGCACAACAGCCCTATTGGGTTATGTAGAATGTCTGCCACATAAAAAAATGCTCTTGTTGGGTTTTTTTGCAAACCCTTATTTCAAGAAACATAGTTCCTGAGGGGTAAAGCATTTTCAATTATTGTATGTACTACTTCAAATGAATACAGCTCACTTCCCCTTCATTACGAATAGCCTTAATTGCCTCAGATCTGCTTAGAGCGTTACCCTACAGTTTGGTTTATTTTGGCAGCACTAAGAAGTTTCTAGGTAGTGTGAAACTTGCTTGAAAAGTTCAATCAAATATCTTCTTTTGCAAAAGAAAGTGCTTGTGGTACCACTTCAGAGTATCAGGGGAACTCCCCTCCCTTCTTGTAATGTCGTATTGAAAAACAACTGACCCTGGCTGTGTTTCATATCCAAGGGAAACTTGCTCCAAATTCTTCTGGGTTGCGGGGAAAATGGACAGAGAGATGGCAGAGGTGCCTCTCAAACAGGGATATCCCAAATGGATACAGTCAGAGTACAGTGGATTTACCTGTCCACTCTGCATGTGTCCCTTCCTGTAATGCTCTTACTTTCAACTTCTATGAAGCAGTTGGATAGTTCCCAGTTGTAGTGCCTTGTTGCTGCCTTGATGGTGAATGAAGGTGGTAGAGATTATTTGTGGCTTTAACAGATGACTAATAAAGTCTGCCAAAGGGGAAGACTGAACTTCAGCTCGCTCCTTCCCAAAGGTATCTCTTAATCTGATGTTTCACAAGGGAAAATGGCTTTTTAAGGAAAGAGCTGTTGAAGGCAATTCTAATTGCATTAATCTGAAGTAAAAATCTTTTAAGGTAACTTTAGAGAGTTTATTTCTATGAGGATTTTACTGCAGGGCTTCATTTAATTTTGATAGTAAAAAACCTTAAAGTGTGTTTATATGTTTCAAACAACACCATGCCACATTAATTTTGCATTATGTAGCAGGTCTTTACAATGATGAAATGATAACACAGAACCGATGCATAGTGCATTGAAAGCTGTGAAGTTTTAAAGTAAACCCATCTCCTTCCTTTTTCTGACCTCTGAATAGAAGAGTACTGTACTCTGGCAAGTTCAGAGTGGGTATTGTTGCAGTGGCTTGCGGCTATATGGAAAAAGACAGATTTTAGTAGATGGAGGGAGAGAATTTGAGGTCTTAACAAATCTACTTCTCTGATCATCTCTTTAGGCTGTCTGTTCAGGTGGCAAGTGCAGTATTGGTAAGAGCTAGATGTATTGTGTACTGGCCTTGATGTAGTTAGTTCAGGAGTGGAAGCCAGAATATGAAAGGTTCTCAATGAGCGTTTGTAGTTCACACTGATGTGTATGCTGCTCTGCCTTTGCTGCTATTAGTTGAAGCCACGGCTAGTGTTGGTGCAACAATAACCATGATGTAGCAGTACATGCAGTACAGTATAGATGTGCATAAACTGACAGAAAATTAAATTGCTCTGTTGAGGTGATACCTGCCAGGATTGTGGTGCCACCACAAAAAACTGACCTCTTTCTCAAATTAAAATACACATTTACAGAGGATTTTCTTATGCACAGTGTAGCACTTGGATAATATATGATTCAGTGTGACTTTTCTGAAAGGTACTGTGTTGCCATTTAGGGGGTGACCTTGTCCGCTGGAATTTTTAGCCTCAAGCATTTGGCTAGGAAGTCATGCTTTTTGTCCTTTCATAGAATCGTAGAATGGTTTAAGTTTGAAGGGACCTTAAAGATCATCTAGCTCCAACCCTGCTTCCATGGGCAGGGGCACCTTCCACTAGATCAGGTTGCTCAAAGTCCCATCCAGCCTGGCCTTTCACATCAACCTGGCTGACTAAATCCGTAATTACATTCCATGTTTATAGCTAAATGATTTAATGATCAGAACCTTTTTGTAGGTGTATACGTAGTACTGTAAGGTAAACCTTATTCTCCCAATGTGACAGTAAGGGAGTGATTTAGCTGTTAATACATCTGCAGTTGCTATGAGAAATTATATACCAAAAGGATTTCAGATAATGGTGCAATTGTAAGCTTCTGTTCTCCCACAATTTAAAAAGAGAAAATCTCCTGAAACTGGGGAAAATACCACTGTGATTAAAGACCTGGCCCGTTAATACTTTTCTTCTGAATAGTGTCATTCACTGAACTCCACAACCAGTTTCACTCAGCATAACCCAGTAATGCTGCCTTTGGCTCCTTGTTCCTGCCTTGCTGCCTCAGACTGGCAAAAGTGTTGTTGTGAGTCTGTGTGATGAGCCTTGCTGAAGAGCTGAACCAGCTTCAAAAGTAACAGGGCAGGAGGAAAAACAGTTTAGATTTTAGCCAGATCAGCTTTCTATTCCAGCCGAGTATGCAGCCAACCAAAAGGCTAGTGCCAGCATGGAGAGTGGTGAGAGAAACACCTCTTTTGGCAGGAGTGTGGATTTCTGTGCAGGCTTAAACTGTAAAGTCATCTTGATTATTTGCATTGTATCCAGCCATAGATTTTGCTTGATTCAGCAGTTGGTAGAAGGGCTTGTGTAGTAAAAGTGTGAAAGGTAGCTAGTAACTGGGCCTGAACACTCACTCATTGAGAGGAAAAGCTAGTTATTCACACCTCCACTGTGTGATGAGAGTATGCATATAAGATTCTTGGAGATCAGGCCAGAGAAATTCCAGCTCAGCAGTAAAAGCTTAAATAAAAATGTATCACTTCCTTTGATGTTTTTTTTTCTTTTAAACCCAAAATCATGGCATTATGGGATCATAAAAGTTACTCATGTTTTCTAATCTTTTTTTCCTAGGAATTTATCAAAGAGCTGCTAACTCGGATAAGAGGAATGAGGAAACTCAGTCCCCCTCAAAAGAAGAGTATATAAATAACTCGAAGTAGTAGCACTCTGTAAAAGACATGGCAAGGGAAATGGGACTTTGAATACAAGACCTCTATTAAAATAATTGTCTTTCTTCACAACTTTTTTGATTTTATTCAGTTTTGACTCAAGGAATTTCTTTTGTGTGTTTTAAGGGTTCTTTTTTACGTGTCAAATTTTTTTTTAATCAAGAATATCAACAATTCGGATGCTGCTCAACTTTCACTTGAGGATTACTGAAGCAAGTGAAGAATCCAAGAGTTAGTGATGAGGGGCAGCAAGCCTGCTTGGTGAACCAGAAGATCTTATAAATTTACAGAGCTAGGAGACTTCTTGCAACAAGTTGGATAACATTTAAATTGGTTGTACATTTAACTCATGGATGTCAAGTTTCTTGTGCTTGTCTGTACATAAATTATAAAGTGGGTTGTGAATACTGTTTCACATGGATGAAAGGAAGTTTGTTACAGTAAATTATTTAAGTGGTGGTTATTGCAAATTTGCTACCAGAAGGTACCAATTAAGATTACTAAAATGAGTGCTGCCATTTTTCTAAATACCCTTAAAGCAGCCCAGTGAAGAATTTCATCATATCTTCTTATTTGGACTGCAGCATATGAGAATTGGGAAATTTAAGGGCTTAATTTGTAGACTTAAGAATTATTTGATTGATGCTTTGCCAGATCATTTCTTCTCCACCTCATGGTGTATTGGAACTGTGCTAACCTATACTGAATAAGGGCCTGCAGTGATATCTAGAGAAATGTCTATCACCATTTAAAAGCTGCTTCACATGGAGGAAAGGCAGTGCTACCAAAATTAATTACAAGCACTGTTTGTATTGAGTGATGTGGTCTTAATTAAATGCAGATTCTTTTCCTGTTAAAGTGGGCAAACAATATTACAGTCTTTGTTTATGGCTTTGCCCTGAGAAGTGGGGAGACTTCTTAACTTGGGCTCTGTTACTTGTAAAAGCAGAACAGAAAAGAGATCCCTGCTTCCTCCTGGAAAATGCCCATGAAAATGTTCAATAAGCTACCATATACTGGTAGGTGACACTAGTCAGGCATTTTATATCAAGGGTGCTCTGAACATATTTTATTTTTCAAAAGAAGTACATGTTTGTGAATTTTATGTATACTGGCAAGCTTTTTTAATGTATTTAATTTTGTAATGTTTACTGATGATTTTATTTACCAGATATTTACTCAAATAAATGGAACAACTTGTGACTTGTTACATGTACACTTCACAAGACTACTGTTGCTGAGTAGATTGATAAATGGATTTGCTTGATAAATGGATTTGCTCTTCAAAAAGAGAAGCCTGTGAGGTGGTAAGTACATGAGAATCCAGCTGTATAGACCTTAGTTGGCTTCTGATATGCCCAGTATCACTCAGTCAAACTCCTGTAATCTGGTGCACATCTTCACTTTTTAAAGTCTTCTGCAGATGAGGCCTTCCTTCCCTGTGCCCGGGGGGGTTAAAAAGGAAAAAAAATGAAAAAGCAGGCTTGGAAATTATTTCAGATGAATGCTGCTGCTTCCTTTTTTCACTTCCACAACAGGTGAGTGTAAGGGAGGGCTTACACTGGGTGACTGAGATCTCTACTGAAGGTGTGGCAGAAGGGGGTCTTTTCAGGCACTCTACCTTTCTCCCCTCCTGTACCTCTCTGAATCTCAAAACATTCCAGCAGCCCTGAGAAAAGGGTTGGTCAGTTTGCCTGCAGCATCTTAAATTTAAAGCTTGTACCTTGCTGAAGTTGTAATTCGGCTCTGGTTTCCTTCGGGGATCTTCCAGCAAACTGTTTTAAAATTGTGAAGTAAAATCTGTGCTCCAGGGAGATTGAGGGGAGCTTGTGATTTCATCTGTATTTGTTGGGATTGCCTGCTGTTGTTGTCAGCATCATCAGAGGGATGTCTTTGGTTCTGAAAGGTCTGTGCGAATGACCTGTCTTTTCACAAAGAGACTGTTGCTCCTTGGTCTGTGCGTCTTGCAGAGGATCTGAAGTAGCTAGATCTAAATGACCAAGTTTGTATCAACATCACCTCTTGAAGGAGAGAGAGTTACAGGAAAAGCTTCCTTAATTCCTGAGGTAAGGAGCCTTTTGTTAGATTTTTCACTTAACTCTGGAGGCAGAAATAAATGGTGTTAGTAAACAAGTCTGAGTTGCTAGCAAAATTCTGGTGTTTGATTGGGCAGGCACTTTCATAGGCCTTTTTCCAGAAAGCCTGTTGGTTTGTAAACTACTGAGAGCCTTTTGTGAACACCAAGTTTATGATGTCTAAAGTGGTAAAAAAAATGAAGCTAACCCTTTTGATTTGAGACTTGTTAGCAACGTTTAGTTTTGAGTTAGTGTTTGAGCATGGGTACTGTTCCCTGACTCAAATTTATTTAACACATGGGCTGAAACAACTGAGAGCAATACTCTGAAGTGATATTTAGAAACACTGAAACATTAAAGGTTCTAATAATTTCCACATCTACAGATGCATTTTGTGACTTCACTTATGATGTCAAAAATAATTTTTTTCATTCTTTATAATTATAGTTATGTGTCCTATTTGTCTTGCACTGAAGTAACTGCAGAAAGTAACACTCTACCCCTTCTATAACCAGCTGGGACAGTCCTTACTATTTTCTTGTCTTGTGTGGATGGGACAGTCACTTCCATGAAGGGTTTCCTGACTTCCAGCTCTATGTGTTTTGCTGTCTTACCAGTGTCAGTGAGCAAACCCAAACTTTAAATAGCTTTTGTCTGCAGCTGGCCTGATTTTACTAGAGACTTACAGGGTCTCATTCTTGCTACTTTTTATTTAATGGAGATACTCTTGGCGTTGGTGTACGTGAGGGGAGAATCGACCCATTCACTTGAGATTTCATTGTGCTTTATGTCTTTATGCTGTGTGGGTGTTCTTGGCTCTGGCTAGTATTCGAGGGGCATGTCAATAGCACAGTGTTACTGAAACAACTTGAAATTAAATCTTACATCCCAAGCTCTTCACTGCCTTGGCTGGACAGCTTTCTTGAGAAGGGCCAAGTCTGGCTGCAATGAGAGCATCCTCTGAGCTTTTTAAGCGGCTAGTGAAAAGAACTGAATTTCCTTCTTATAAATATGTAGTGAAGCTGAGGTTTTTGTTTTGGTGCTGAGGTTTTTGTTTTGGTATTGAGGTGCCTCTCCAGTGTACAAAGATTGCTTGCAAGAATGTGTGTTTCTGGGGTCTGCTTCATGGCATGATTAGCCTTTGCATGTTTTACAGCAGGAGCTAACAGTGTGATGTCTCCCATGGTTGCTCTTCTAGTTGGCTTAAAAAGAAGAGGGAAGTGCTTGTAATCATATTTAGTGAGCTTTGTGAGGCAGCAGTAGAC
Source organism: Coracopsis vasa (assembly GCA_026283785.1). Taxonomy (NCBI): domain Eukaryota; kingdom Metazoa; phylum Chordata; class Aves; order Psittaciformes; family Psittacidae; genus Coracopsis; species Coracopsis vasa. Next base: position 22,730 of record JANHGB010041749.1, read on the forward strand.
AGAATAGATTATTCCTCTGGCACAGGGGAAAGATGAGCCACTCTTTTGCCAGCCTGGTTTTAGCCCCTTGCTCCTATTATTGCCAGTAGTGGATTTTACTCCTAAAGTTGCCATTCATGCAGGAAACATCTGGAGAAAATGTGAGAAGAAAACATTCCCTATTCTAAGAGAAACATGACCAAGAAAAGCAGGAGAGCAAAGTAGCTGCTCCTTCGGTGCACTTCAGATTTGTTTGACAATGAGTCTTGGTAAGAGTCATTTGCACTTTACCCTGGTTGGTGTACTAGTGTATATTAAATTGGAATTACTCAGCAATCTATTTCTATGATGGTTTTGATGGTTTAAGACAGCCTTAATGTAAACATACACCTCCAGGGTAAAAAAAATCATGTGGGCCACATCAACAGAGAGCCTCTTGCTTGGAAACTAAAAGATACAGGTCTCATTCTAAACAAACAGTTGAACTTAAACCTCTTGGTGAAGTGCTGTAACAAAAGGATTAATTGCTTCTTGGCTACATAAGGTTTGTCATTGCCAGCATGGTGCACATATGTTAAGCAAGGACTGAATAACTGCATGCAATGTTTTTTAAAGGATGTTGAGAGAGTCAGAAGTACTGGGAATTGTAGGAAAAAAAAAAAACCACAAAGAAAATTACCTGGTTTGTGTTGGCCATTAAGAAAACTGAGAAGAGTTTTGCTCTGCAGCATGTATTTCTGTATGGGAAGAAAAGGAAAGATTATAGAATGGTTTTATTTGGAAAGGACCTTAAAGATGTAAGTTTTTTTGTGTACTGGAGAAAAGCACAGGAAGGAGGAATGCCTGGATGATAAGGGAAGGAAACCTGAAGCATGGAAGAAGGTAGAGCACCTCAGTGCTCAGGCAAGGAGCCCTTTGAGCTTGCTAGAGGGAATAGGTGAGATCTATTAGTATCCCCAAATTGAAATGGCATGCTTTTTTCTAGATAAGTTCCCATTAGATTAGTTGGTTTAGTCAAGATAACAAAAGGCCTTAAAAATCTAGATACCTGCTTCAATTTTGATAAATAAATAAATATTTATATATAGATACTGATTTGTATATTTATGTATTGCAGCCGTGCCAGTACATGCTTAAGTAGTGGTCAAATCAGATTACCAGTACCAGCTACATGTATACAACTGTACTACTATTTACTTCCATGTTACTACTATTTTTTTCTGGCAGTAAGCAGATAGTAAGTGTAAATGTAATTAAAATTGTTATTAAAAGCTAGAGAGAGATTGGAGAAATGTGCCTAGAAAGTACCTAGTGCTGCAAAAATTTATTCTTTCCACTGCAGGGTTCTGCCATCAGTGTAAATACAGAGTATTTCTGAAATGTTGAAGTTGCTGCTTATAATAATTTTGTCTAGTGCTGATGGGATTTTATTTGCCCTTTTTTTTGGGTGGAACTAATGACCAAATTCTCTGAGCTATTAGCTTGTACTGCTTACACCAGGCTTCTCTGGTTTCCAACAAAAATTGACATAAGTTGTTTAAAATTAAAGAAACTGAGCAATTTGAGAACTTCTAGAAATGTATCTAAGCCTGAAACTTTTGGAGGTGCAGTTATCAAGTTTGTTAAGTAATAAACTCAGATGTCTTAAGTTCCAAATAAAAAGCATCCTGGGCTAGCCCTTAGCAGAGGTTTTGGTCTGACTGTATAATACTGGGTTGGACTTTGATAACTAATTATTAAAAAAGTAGGAGCTGATCCACTTCAAGGACAAAGACTTGTCTGACCACCCCTTCTAGGGAGCTGAGTGGGACAAGAGCATAAGAAGCTTTCCTGACTCCTAAAGGAGGATCCTGTATCAGTGTCAGGAAGGCCTTAACTCTTGCCTTGGCTTTGTGAATGGGTCTTTGTCCCCTTATGTAGCCCATAGTCATACTGGAGCTTGTGGTAATTGGAGCGGTGAGTACTGTCAGATATATGAAGAACTGCAGCATGCAGGTCTAGAACAGGATTGTGCTTATTCAAGATTGACGTTTCCCTTTGTATTGGTTGTCCTGAGGCAAAATCAGAAATAGCCTTTATTTAATATACCGATTTACAGCAAAGAGGGAATTCCAATAGTGATAATACATTGAAAGGTCCCTGTCACCTAGCAAAAGAAGCCAATTTGTGACAGCGGTGGCTGTGCAGACCCTATGCAGGAATGTAAAGGCTCATGTGTCTTGTTTGACTACTGTACCATACTGAATCTCAACCTGTGTCTGGAGCCTCAGGCAGTTTCGTACCTAGTTCTTGCAACGAATAATCCTCAGTGAACTGCATGTTTTCCGCTGTGTGTCTCCAGTCTTAATTTCAAGCCTACCAAAGCAGTAGTTTTTAAATCGTTTTTAGCATCCACTGCCTCCAGTACTGTCATGGTGCATTTGTTCACAGTCTGCATTAATTTTCCCCATTCCTTCAAGTTTAACAGCTTGATTATTTCTCTTAAGGACTTTTTACTACTCAGTGGAAATGTGAATGTGTCATCTGGTGCTATTTCTGCCACAGAGGCTCTGCTGCCAATAACAAATCAATCCAAAGACTAGAAAGGATGCTGTGATTTTTAGTGTCTTCTGAATTATGGCCTCATGCGGCTGAAGCTTACTCATTTTTTGTCTGATTTCTTCACTTTCCCAAATCTTCATCAGTGTGCGAATGCAACTCAACCACATAATATACAGAGAGAACAAAGCTTGTAGACCTAACCCAGCAATTTCTCTTAAATTTGGGGGGGTGGGGAGAAATGTGGCCTTTAGGTTTTTCCCCACGTATCTGGAGGACACTCCAGCAGCATTTGCAGCGCTGCAGAAATGTTCTTGCTGAGAAACCTGAGGGTTTAACACAAGTAACAAAACAAGGAATAACTGGTGGCAGACATACAAACTTGCCAAATGGAGCCCTTCTTTGTGTCCTTTTGAAAAAAACCCATCCATGTCTCCTGAGCTCAGTGCTTGTCCAAGATTAACTCCACTGGGCTTTGTGCTGGGTCCAGGCAAGTGGCCCTGCAAAGAGGTGAGTACTGGTTCTTCAGGAGTAATGCAGATACAAGATTGTTTGTGTAATCACAGCTAACTTGCTCAACCCCAAATCCAATGTTTGGGCTGCTAATAAGCCAGTATGTCAAGCACTGGTAGAGCATTGATAGGATGTGTCATCACCCTTTTCCATTTTGCAGTGGTTGTGATGTGCGTAGTCTCTGCTGCTACTGCCAGTAAGGAATACTGTAGCTTTTCAGCTTTGAAACAGCATGAAGGTTTTTTTTGTTTGAGAGGGACAGGAGCATGTTTCCAACCCAAACAAAAATAACTCTGCTATATGTACCTGAAAAGCCAGTCTTTCAAATAGGTATAGGTGTATATATGCTATTACCAACTGACAGTGTCTGGTTTTGAGAGCGAATTGAACTGTTTAATGTTCTTTTATCTGGACCCATGCCTCCTAAACTCCAGCTGTCCTTTTAATAGATCTTTCACAGTCATCAGAAATGCTTTAATGTATTTCTTTGGGGATTTTTTTTCTGGTGCTGGTTTAGACTTAAAACAAGAATAAAATGATCCCATATTGGAAAAGGCTATGAAAAACTATAACTTGTTTGCAAGATTCCCCTCTTTATACTTATTTCAAAGGTTTCCATATCAACAACGCACCACAGTAGTGCATATTTTATAATGGTAAATCCTTGGAATTTCAACAGCCTACCTCAAGTACCTGCTCTTTCTTTTGTCCTCTGATGTGCCCTGGTCAAGAGCTGCCACTTAACATACTGTATTGATTATT
>JANHGB010041749.1:27943-38275 GCA_026283785.1 Coracopsis vasa
GTCAGGGACATCAGGAGAATAACATTTGTAGATGCTGGAGCTAACCATGCTCCTGTTCTGCTACACTGACCTTCTTGGTGCATCCTTTGTAGCATGTGGAGCTGCCCTGGTGCTTGTAGCACCCCAGGTCTGCTTGTGCACAGAAACCCACGAGGTGGGCAAGCTAGATAAAATATGCTGGCTCTTGTTGGGTTTAGACCTCATATAGTTTACCTTCTATCCATTTAAATGCAGGTTACTCATTTCCTTAAATGGAAAGAAACCTCCCTTTAAGTTGGGTTAGTTGATGGGGCTTTCATGTACAGCTTCTGTGCTTTGCCACAGTACAGAGGGACCGTGGTGGAAAAAGCAGTTCTTGGTGGGTGCTAGAAACAAATTTTGTATAAATACTTGAGGACAGAGAAGCAAGCTGACTTTGGAAATGTGTTTGGATTGAAAGTGTGTTGCAGTGGAGCCTAGCTAACACTCCAAGCAATTATACTTCCAAATTTTGCCCTCTGGGGACAGGAAAAGGCTGTCAAATGCTGGGCTGTCTTCAAATCATGGAAGTCTTTGAGTTCTTCCCATTGTTAAAAGGGTCACTTACTGAGAGCAAACAACTCTAATAAATGAATGGTTGTTGATGCTTAAGATTTGGCAGAAGTTTTTGGAGCTGTGCAATGGCATTTGGGGGATGAATCCACAGTTTTCTGTGCCACGTGTTTATAGGTTAGGGGGAGCAAACCAAAATGACAACATTTTCATAATATCCTTTTTCTGTAAATGATAGATTAGGTGTGTGGCTCAGCTACCCACACATCTCTCCCACACAATCTGGGACTGTTATACTGCTGACGGGAAAGACAGATAGATAACCAGTGGTTGCTTTCTCTGCAGAGCTTTGGACAGGCCTTATTTCATAAAAGAAGTGTGTGAGTGCTGCTGGGAGTTATTCAAAGTAAACAGTATCTTATTCTCCAGTTCATGGGACCACCCTAGCACAGGGTATCAGGAGGGTTCCCAGAGAAGGAATAGGGCTGTGCTGGAAGGGCAGGCGATCCCGACCTGTTTGTCGCGTATCAGCAACTGGAAGCTGAGAAGAGGTAAGTGTTTGAAACTAATTTCCATGAGAGCACAGAGAAGACTTGAAGTTATTTTCTTAAGGATATCAAATAAGTGAACCTTTATATTCAAAGTAAATACCACAGAATATTTTCCCCCTATTTGTTGGCATTAACTAAACAGAATTGAGTTCTCTACTTCATCTGTTGTTCTGGCGCCCACTCAGCTTGTTGCAGCCTGATATTTCTGTCCCATCCATCCTGTTCTGACCTAAATATCTCTTGTTGTCTGTGTTTTTGTTGCCTGACTGTCTTCTGATTTGCAGATCTTGGAGGAATGCTTTCCACAAGAAGGTATAAGCCAACACTTTGCATTAACCCACTGCCATGATGGAAACTGGCTGTTAATTCCTACTTTTTGCGCTATCCCTACTTGGATCATGGCAGTGTGCTATCCATCCCTGCTTAGGAAAAGAGAAGGGCTTCAGTGAGTGCAGCCTGCCTACTTGTTCCTATTGGAACTCACGTAAAACAGATCCTCATGCAGCAGCTGCCTGAAGGTGGTGTCAGCAGGTTCCATAGCCGAAAGCTCAGACATTGTGCTCCCTCCTTGTACACATCTCAGGTGGGCATATCACCAGTCAACAGCAGTGTCAAAAAGTAAGGAGCAGCACCTCTTCACAGGGCTCTTAACAGTCAATGTACCCAAAGCTTTGTCTACTAGACAGTGAGTTGCCTGTAGAAAAACAAACATGCAAACTCTGCTGCATCTAATATTAGGTCACATTGTCAAAACAGGTTCTGGTTATTGTGGCAATGACAGCAAAAGTCTTCATCTCAAGTGCTGGTACCCCTCACAGCTTTGACAGCAGAGCTTCTCAGGACAGCAGTTTCCTTATTCCCCAATTCCTAGTTTCCTAAAGAAGTGGAGTCGGTCCTTTTAGCAGCTGACATGTTAAAAACATCCAGGAGGAGACTACAGGAAGCTGGCAGTTGACTTGGAAAAACGAAGCAAATCTGCAGGGAGTCTCTTGGCTGATTCAGTGGCTTTCTAACATTTTTCCCTCCCAGCTAGACCTGCTACCAGGCAGCAAATGCCTTGTCTACGGTGAACACATCAGAGGCAAAAGCAGCACACTGACCTCTTTAATTTCTGAGGATTAATGCATTTCACTGTGTAGAGGCAAACACCTAGATGAATGCTGAGGAGCCTTGCTCATGTTTCTCTATCTCTTTCTCTCCTCCATCACCTCTCAGTTGCTCACTAGCTGAAGTAATAAATAATGTAGTGTTTTTAAAATAGCTTTGAAAAAATTAGAATAGCTGATGTGAACTGTGTAGTATAAGATCACTCGTGAGGGCAAGCTATGGCAGATGTAACAAGTAGGAATCCTACAGAAGGACTGTTGTTTTTTGGGTATAGTTCAAAAGTTCAAATAGGAATAAGGTGTTTATTATTATTAATGGGAAAATAACCTTTATCTCTCCAGAACATTAGATAAACACCATTTCTTATGCCACAGAGGAATACTCTATTGGCAAATACAAAGTTCTTGTAGTCTGAATAGTCTAGCTTGAAGTTTGCTCAGCCTTACTGAGGTTTTTTTCTTACTAGCAACACATGCTACTTATTCTGCTGCAAGTTTGTTGAGGTCAATAGCTGAGATATTCATAATTAACTACTGATTTGAAGAGTGTTGATTTATTGGTGTTCTAGCATGGGGCACTTTGAAAAGACCTTTCTTTAAAAAAGAATTACTCTCTTCACAATGTTTTTCACCCGGAGCACTGTGAATTTGAGGCTCCCAACTCACTGGCCATTCTTGCAAATCTTCTGGGTATTGACAGGATGAATGGTGTGTACCTCTTTAGGCTGTGCTTGAGACTGCTTGATGCTATAGCAGTAAATAAAAAATAACAAAAATCCAGGCTTTATGGTAACATAAACTGCCTTTTTCTCACAGGGTGATGTTAACATCTGTTTTGTATAGTAGGTAGTAGGGGTTTTTTGTCCTTTAAAAATAATGGGCTAAATTAAAACCAACCAAAGAAAAAACCAAAACGAACCTCCCAAACCACCTTCTGTTACTCCAACAACTCTTTTTAAAATGCAGCAGATAACATTATATAAAATGTGTGTTTAGCACTGACCACTGCTTCCTCCTTTGTCCGTAATGTGTATGCAGCCCTTTCTGCTGTTTAAGGTGGGGAGGGGCATTTTGGTGTATTTGTGTGCCTCAGTTCAGGGCATATGCGATTCTTTGCTGCAGAGCGTGGCTTTCCAAGTATGTGGAGCAGAGCAAGGTCATCCACAGCAGGCTAAGGGAGGGAATAAATCAATGAACCAAGCAAAGGCAATCACCGGTAACTAGCTAAGAGTAAAGAATAAAGGGCTCAGGTATGCAATATTCACTGTCAGCAAACAGAGCTTGAAATCCTTAAGACAAATGATGCATTTCTGAGCTTGGGGTGAGGCTTGGAGGAAGCCTGAGTTGTTATCAGATCTCGGGATGCTGTGGCCTGAGTGAAGGTCAGCTTCAACCAATGTTTGCTGACAAGTGCAATAGCGGAGCTGCTGTGTGAGCTGGCTATAATGGACTTAAATGAAACAAGAAACATTGGATCCTGAGTGTTGTTAAAGGGCTTCATGTATGAAGCCATTAACTCTTGGTTTTGCCTGGCTCGGAGATGGCAGAAAGCCTTGGGGGGCTCTTTCCGACCCAGCTGGTAGGGAAGAAGAAACCCGAGTGCCTGACTGCAAGGTTTCCAGCCCAGTGGGCAGCCTGAAAAGAGCTGGATGATTCAAATGCACTATTAAAACACTACAGCTGCTCTGGGAAGGAAGTAACACATAGGGGGTTTCTTGTGTGCTTAATCCATTTTTAGTTTCATGTACTTTTTTAAACTGGCTGCTCTGGCCACATAATGCAGCCTTCACATGCCTGCTTACAGATGTTGCCAGCCTATGCTGAACCAGATCTTGATCCAGCTCAGTAGAAAGGCCAAATAAAATGTTCCTAACCTTTATAGAGCAAGCCTCACACTGTTTCTGCTGTGCTTGCTTCCTTGGGGTGCTCTACTGTGCCTGACCCCATGGGCCCCAGGCTCTGGTCAGTCTGTTCTTTCATTCCCTTGCCAGCACATCAACCCCTCCTGCTTTGGCAGCCCTTTGCCCTGCAGGGGAGGGCAGCTTGAACTGCCTCCAAACCTCCTCCTTCCCCTCCCCAGGGCTCCATTCAGCTGCGGCATCTCAGTGCTGTTCAACAGTGCGAGGAAGATGTGCAGGTTTCTGGTTGAGCTGAGGGCTGGTGCTCACAGCCAAGAAGCTGCACAGCATTACCCTGTGAGAGATTACAGAGATTTCCCAAGCTATTACTTCTGCGAAGTACCAGGGTGATGTGTGGATTTCACCTGTTTGGAAGGGAGGCAGTTGCAATACAAATGAGCTTGGCTGCAATGAAGGAAAGAAAGCAGTCAATAAGGGATCTTCTCAGCTCTGCAAACTGGGATTTAAGCTTGCTGTATTGCCAGCAGCCTCCTGTGTGGCCTTAAGAAAGTCACTTCTGTGCATCAGCTCCCCTTGCAGTAATGGTCCAGGGCTGGTTTTGTCACGAGTGTATTGTCAGGATAAATGAGGCTGAGGCAGGAAAACATCGTGGTGACACGAGCCACTGTCTTGGATTGAATATAGTAAACAGGGTGTAAAACACCTAAATAGTTTCACCTTGGTGAAGCAGATTTTCTTAGCTTGCCATGAAACTGTATTGATATTTTAAAGAGAAAACCAAAACCAACAGCAGAGTCCAACGTATAGAGACAAGAAGGGTTACTTTTAACACTGGGGGAAGTGCTGTACTCACAAGGCTAATGCTACCCACAGTATGTGCCTTGCGTTTTGCTTAACAGAGGCAGAGCCCTCTTGAGTTACAGAGCTAAAGGGAATATCAAGCAGGTGTGCTAATAATTCCCATGTTACTATTTTTAAAGTTCAGCCTGTGTTTGTAGCATTGTTACCCAGCAGTGCCTCCCAATGCCAAGGTTACTTGAGGTGAAGTTGGTGTTTCCATTTAAGCCTGTGTTAATTGTCTGCTTTCTCTCCCCTCCCCCTTCCCTCCATTATAGTCTTATGCTCTCATACAGTAAAAAAAAAAAAATAATCTTGTAGTCAGAAACTTGAATTTGGCAGAGCTTTTGTTGTCTGGTTCAAATATTCAGGGTTGTATTTGCAGAGTCCAGCACCCTCCTCCTGCCTTTGTGACCTTAGTTGTGGGTGCACAAAGTGACTCCTTATTTGCCTGGTGGCTCAGTGCTTTCCTAGTCAGTTTGTATGTGCAGATACCACTCAACATGCACAGGCAAGCTGACAGGTGAAATAGTTACAGGCACAAAGCTCCTTTTTGCACGCCTGTCTGGGAAACCTGGCTCCCTTGAAAGGGCTCTGGCAATCCGTACTGATAACTGTGAGGGTGCTTGTGGAAGGAGAGCTGCTGAATGAGCAAACAAGGCAGTTATTAGCAATAACATACATTCATGAGAATTCCCCTGAAAGAAAGGGAATTTTCTACAGGAATGTTGAAGGTCAATGTACAGCTTGTCCTCTGCAGTGACTCTGTCCCTTGCTCCTTCAATGTGCAGGGAGATGTCCACACATCCATGCCTGTCAGCCTGTGACACTGTGATAAAGCATCGCTTACCTGGTGGTATCATGACTGCCTGACTGCTGCTGTGTTCCTGGAGTGACAAGCAGCCTTCCCAGGTGCATGGAGCAAATTGGGAAGGGGAAGAGCTGGAAGAGGAAAAGGGAGCAGCTGGTATTCAGAGTCACCGGGACAGAAAGTGTGAGAGGGAGAGGAAGGAGGTGTGAACGGGGAGGTCCTTATGCATTGAGCCATCTCGCTGCAGTCTCAGAAGTCCCTTGTTGTAGCCTCCTGTGTGCCTGCACTCAGAGGTGTAATATAAAGGTTATACCAATATGCTATTCCAGGCTTCATTTTTATTCCAGGGTGTGTGTGTTAAATTGTTAACGTGCAGCACAGCCACTACTGAGTATGTTGTTAGACAGTGCCTCATAAGACCTTTTGAAATATTCATTACTTACTAACAGAATGAAGCAAACAAACGAGTATCTAAAGGGTTGAGGGTGCACTTAATTTTTAAACAGTTAAAACCAAATTAGGCGACACTTCAGAAGGCAGGCACACAAAGGCCATTTGCTTCGTACTGAGCAGCCTGCGTGGCGATAGGAGACCATCTGGCTGATCTAGATGTCTGTGTAGGGCTTACTGATCAGTTCAGTGGATGGTGCTGTTAGGACAGTGACCCTGTAGCCTCAGCTGCCTGGCAGCTTCTGGATATATCATTTTATGTCAGCCACCATGGGAACCGTGCACCTTGCCTCTTAAGATGCATGTGCTGTGAGCAAATCTCGCTGCAGTATGTCCTTGTAGACTTGCGCTGGAGCTCTCACTCTGCCAGCTTCCCTCTATTTTCCCTTCTGTGTGGGTGCATGTTGCCAAAGCGAATGGATAGCAATCATGCTTCCCCCAGGCAAAGAAAGTAGAAAACATTCCCCAGCAGCTTTCTTGGTTCCTCATTCCTAAGTCCTGTTTATCTTATCAATATTCATGATGCTCTACATATTTTCAGGGTATCTCATGGGCCGGTGGGAGGCTAAGTAGGTTCAGGAAGGAGCTGTTTTTGCTAGGTCTTGTGAAGCAACTTGCCCAAGATCATGCAAAAAATATGGGATTTGGGGGCTTTTTCTCTGAGTTTGCTGGATTTATTGTTCCTCCTAGTTGGTGCTGCAGGAGCTCAGCATGATGTCCCTCCCACTATTGCTGTTGGCATCCAGAAACAGCAAGGGGCAGATGTCTGCACTGCTTTACAGCAGCTGGGTGGGAGGAGTGGGTATGATAAACAGACCTCAGTCCTACAGGAAAGGCTGATGATTTCTGTAACAGGTAGAACAGTAATCTTGGGTCCCTGCTGAGAAGAAGAAAACAAACCTAACAGCAACCCAACACCCAGCTCAGACCATGACCAGATCCTCTTAGAGCATCTCCCATCTGTCTATCAAAGCTAAGGGAAAGGAATAGCTCTCACAGAGCCTCGAAAGGCTGGTAGCTCTGGGGGTGGACTGAGGACATGTCTGCATATGGGGCTGGGCTGTCAAATTTGTGTTGGTAAGGGCAGCTACTGGCCATGGGGATGGGAGGTGAGGTTAGTGCAGGGGACAAGGGGGTGAATGTCCCTGGGGGAAGTGCTATACTTGAGCCTGGTCTCTCCTTGCAGCAGGAGAGAAGAGGTGTGACACTGGATTGTGGTGGAGTAGCATGGTTGTGGATAAGAGCTTGTGTCAAGCCAGAAGAGCTGTATCTGAAAAGGAAGCTGAAGATAGGAACTGATTGTGTGTGAGAAAGATGTAGGGGAGCAGCATGTGTGTGAGGCAGAGGAGGGTAAGTAAAGGGAGAAGGAGCTTGAGAGGCAGAGAACAGCTTGAGGTCAAATGAGAAGTGGAGCAGGGTACTGGCAAGTGATATTAGATACAATAAAAATCCAAATGGAAAACTCAGTAAGGGTTAGGGAGCATAAAATGAAGTGTGGCTGGGAGAAAAGAATATTAAAATAATGGAAATAAAGTAAAAATGACTAGGGCTGCAGAAATAGTGGAAGATAATACAGTAACATTAAAGAGAGTAAGCACTAGCACTCATTTACTAAGATAGATCAATGCTATATTTATTTGGGTGACACAAATGCACTTCAAGGTTGCATAAAAGGATTATATGGCTCTGGCCGGAACTGGCTGTAGTAGGTGACAGTAAATAATTATTGGTGGGAAAGCTAGAGTTACTAATTATTAAGATTTCCTGACCCTGCTTATTGTAAGGTCCTTGTTTCAGTTAGTTGAACTCTAAGAAGCTATGACTGGGCTGTAATTTTCCATACCAGCTGTCTGCCTCAGGCTGAATGTCTTTGAAAAACAGCATTTCAAGACAACTGGGACAGACTGGGAGCATGCAGGAGGTGGAATTGGGGACAGATAATAGAAGAATAAAGAATATAGAAGAATAAAGAAGTATAAAAGCATCACTCATGTGCCTGAGGACAAAATCAAGTAGACAAAAGCCCAGCTGGAGCAAAGACTTGAGATGGACTTTAAGGGTAAGGAGGAGGAATCTTGCAGGTATCCTAGCTGCTAAAAGAAATCCAGGGTAAATGTTGATCTGACAGATGGGGCAGTCAGCCTAGCAATGGTTGGCTGAGGTGCTCAAGTACCTGAAAAATAGCTGCAAAGATAAAGGACCCAAGTGCCTCCCAGTAGTGCCAGGCAATCAAGGGGCAATGCCCACAGTCTGCAGCATGGAGTGCTGGGCCTGAGGAAAAAGGAGGGTGGTGCTGCATGGGAAAAGGCACCCAGAGGAGATCTGGGCGTTTTCAGTACCAAGCCAGACAAAGCTGCAGCTGACCTGATGTGGGTTTGCTGCCAGCCCTGCTGTGAGCGGGGGCTGGACTGCCTCCCAGCCAGAGTCTCCTCGGTGCTGCGATGCTGCAGTGGAAAAAGTTGCTGTGATTATGCTGTAAATATGTCCTGTGACTTTTTATTTGGGAAGCTTTGGTGTCTCTGTATTTTAGCTTTGAGAGGCAAAAGAGGTCAGATTTTAGGTCATGGATAGAGGACCCAAAGCACTGTCCACCAGAGCAGCCTTTACTTCTAAACCCATAATGACAACCCAAGTTTTTCTTTTATACTCTTCCTTTGCCATCAGGAGGCACGTGGGAAAGCCTGGGGCAAAATGTCCCATCTTCCCTGGTGCTGCAGGTGATAAAAGAAGCAAACCAGGTTTGGCTTTCAGTTGTGCTTCTCTTACGGGTGTCAGTAGTCAGCTGCATGTCTAAGCTCTGGCAGGGTTTGCACATATTTCTCCCCATGTGACATCTGAATGTCTCTGACATGCCTGGAGATCTGACAGGGATGACAGCCTTGAAAAACACTGGAGGAAGAGACTAATTCTTTCTCCAGAGCTGGGATTAGATAGTGCCTCGTGCAGAAAAAACAAAGGGGAAAACAGAATATTGAATAACTGTGAATAACCCAAGTGTTCTGTGCAGTAAATGAGGGAGGATTCCGGTGAGGAAAAAAGCTGTGGTCACATCATAAAGACTGTACAGTGAGTGAAAATAACTGCCAGAAGCGATGTCTATTTTTTCTTAGATCTCGATAACCCATGAAGTGCTTGGTGTCAGGCAGTCAGGTTTAAGCAGGAAAGATCTCTCTAGCAGTCTTTCACACAAGGCTCTAGTTTGCCCTGAAACCAGGAGAATAGCATCTTGCTAAAACTGCACTGGTGTATTTGTAGATCCCCTTTTAATTTAGCAGGCATGAGGTGCATGAGGAATGGGTGTAGGCAAACAGGCAATGTATCTGTGTATCTCCTGTCTGTGGGGCAGGAATGTTACTGGTGTGGTTACAGGGATTCAGTGGTTTTGAATGTAATGAGTGAGAGACCCAGAGCCCAGCTGAACAAGCTGGGGACCTGAAGCATAGCACAGAGTAGGGGATGTTCACTTGCTGCCTCCCAAATATCACTCTTGGCCATCCCACAGGAGGGAAAATCCTTATGTGGGTTTAAAGTCGGAAACTAGGGCAGGAGAAAATGTGCGGTTCTTGCAGCAGAGAACAATCACCAGAGGAGCTCTTGGGGGGCTGGTGCAGTTCAGCAGATTCCTACATGACCTGAAAAAGGGGGTCAACTGTGAGCTGCCGAAATCTGCTGATGGCATTAAATTGTTCAAATTAGTAAGGAGCAGGACCAGCTGTGAGGATGTGCAGAAGAACCTTGTAAGTCTGGGTAACAGAGCAAAAAACATTACCTGTTAAATTCAATACAGATGAATGTGGGGGGACGCGCATAAGAACAAACCAGTTGTAATGCCATGTATAAAATAATAGCCCAAGTAGACCTGGAAAAGCTTTAAAAAAGAGCAACAGGGGTGATCCAAGGTGTGGCAAGCCTTTTCTGCAGGAATGAAGATGCTAGACTAGAGAATCATAGAATCATAGAATAGTTAGGGTTGGAAAGGACCTTAAGATCATCTAGTTCCAACCACCCTGCCATGGGAAGGGACACCTCACACTAGACCGTGTTGCTGAAGGCTCTGTCCAACCTGGCCTTGAACACTGCCAGGGATGGAGCATTCACAAATTCCCTGGACAACCCATTCCAGTGCCTCACCACCCTAACAGTAAAGAACTTCCTCCTTATATCCAATCTAAACTTCCCCTGTTTAA
>JANHGB010041749.1:38375-52417 GCA_026283785.1 Coracopsis vasa
CCGTGATTTTTCAAATATGATGGACACTGGCTCCGCAACTTCATTCACCAGCTCCTTCAGGACCCGTGGATGGATTTCATCAGGTCCCATGGACTTGTGAACGTTCCGGTTCTTAAGATGGTCTCGAACCTGATCCTCTCCTAGAGTGGGCCCAAGGTGTTCAATCTCACTGTCCCTGTGTCTGCCTTCCAAGACTTGGGTGGTGTGGTCAGAGCATTTGCCAGTGAAGACTGAGGCAAAGAAATCACTAAGAACCTCAGCCTTCTCCAAATCCAGGGTAGCCAGTTCTCTTGATAGCTTTCAGGGAGGGCCCACGTTGTTCCTAGTCTGTGAGAAGAGATGTGTAATGGTGGGTAGGCTAGAAGTTTGCAAAATCAGGGGGAGGGTAGATAGGGAGAGAACTGAGATGCATCAAATAAACATGATAAACCCAGATTCAGAAGAAAATCATGCGATTCTCTAAGCAAGTGGCTGACCTAAAGACCCAAGTCTTTACCACAGGGTGTTGCGGATGCCAAAATTTCAAGGGAGACTGAATGATTAGTAGGAAGAGAGGGTCATTGGTTACTGCAGAAAGATAACTTCTCATAATTCTCGTACATGTCTGAATCAGGACAAGCCTTAGCTGGAATGAGGGAAAAGGTCGGACAGTCTTAGGGAAAAGAATCATACTCATACAAATTTGTCTTATTCCTATTTTTGCTTATGATGACTGCTTGAAGAGGGGCTCCTGGGCCAAGTAGCTGTTGGTCTGATGCAGTCGGTCTGATGTTATCTTCTGGAGCGAGCGGTTCAAGGGACAGACCCTAGGGCTGTTACCACTTGCCGTCTCAGTGGAGTGTGCAGATTTCTCATACAAACCAACAAATTGGTTAATGAATTTTGCTGAGTATTTTCACTGTTATATTTTAAATTGCCATTTTAAAATGTCTTAACTCGCTGTAAATGTTCCTGACTCTCCTAAAAGCACATCTGCATTGAACACTTATTTCACGACAAGTCAAGCTGCATGGCCCTCATTCCAGTGTTATGTAGGCAGCAAGTATGATACTCTTACAGCAAGTATTAGTTTTGGTAAAGCATCACTTTCTGCTCTGACCTTCACTAGACTGGTTTGTAAGGCTTTTTTGGGGGGAGTAGATGATGAGTACGCTCAGCATTTTGGTCATTCCCTCATTTCAGAGTCAGAATGGGGAGGACTAATAAAGGAGGGGTTTCTTCTGCCAGTATGTCCTATCAGTTATCCTTTGATATGGAGAAGAACTTGTTCCTCTGTCAAAATAGGCCAATTTAGCACTGTGCAAAGAAACAACATGAGCCGTACAATAACCACTGTGGTGGAAAACTCAATAGTCCCTGCTCTAGTTCATCTCAGCCCAAAGATTGTCAGGATTTCTGTTAATTGCAATAAGGGCAATGCAGGTGAGAACTGACCTTGGGATGAGGTTGTAGCTCAGGATGAGCTTAGAAAAGAGTGAGGATCTCCAGTAAGTTTTTGTGATGGACGTACAGTTCATGCAGAACAGCTAGAAACAGTCATGTGCAATGAGTTATTGCAAGAATAGAGTTGAATAGCTGTATTGGAAAGAATACTTGGAGGTCACTTAATCTAACTACTTGCCAAAAGCAGAGTTAAGCTCAATGCCAGATCAGGTTGGTCAGGGCCTGCTTGTGATTTAGCAGCTGCTTTGTGCAGTTTCTCTTTCAGTGCTCAGCTGTAGGCTAATCCAAGTGCAATGATCACTGTATGGGTCAAGGTTGTGAAGAAGTAATGAATCTTGCAAGGTCATATTGTTTTTCTCGTATCCACTCACATTACTTGCTTCTCACTGGGGCTGTGATGTTGGCAGTTCATGCAAGACATTGGGATAAAACGACACTTAAGCTGCCTGCCTGAGCTAGCGGAGACAATGGCAAACATGTGCTACAAGCAAAGCATTTCTGTCTCTTGGGCCTGTCCTGCCATAGAAGCGACTGGGTAAGACTGAATCCTAATTGCACTGTATGGAGCTGAGGAAAATTAGGAGCTTTTCCCGTCCATGAGAGCTAGTCTTTACCCAGCCTTTGGGTGGAAGGAGGGCCCTGACTGGATCCAGACTGTCTTGTATGTTTTCTCTCATTGCCTTGAGAATATCTTCCCTGATAGATGTAACTTCTGAGTCTTGGTGTCTTCCAGAGAAGCTGACCAGTATGGGGACTGTAGGTGAAACTTCTTACTGGGTTGGAAAAGCCTGCTTTTGCCCCACTGTGAGTCATTTATTACCAGCCTCCATTGCTGTTGTGGTGGCCACTGTTTTCAAGGGTAGGTTTGTCTTGGAAGTGAGGAGCTCTGTGTGTGTGGGATCGATTGGGTATTCAAAGACAGTAGACACATCATTCTATCTTGAATACTTCTTTTGGCTGCTTTCTGCATGGTTTGTTGAACGGGATGAAAAAGCACAAATGAAACCCAAGTACTCTGTTTGTGATGTGTCTCTTCCTTACTCTGCAGCTCAGCCTCCCACTCGTGTTCCACAGCATGTTGCTGGTGAGCCCTGGTCTTATGATCCTCAGCATTATCAGACTGGAGAGCCTGCGTGTCAGGGTCATGGCTGTGGATGACCTGTGGCAGGATGATGTCCCAGGAAGCTGGGCATGTGGGCAGCGCGCTGCTGCTCCCCAGCTTTGCTGTCTGCTGTGGCTGAAACGAGAGCTCGTGGGCTGCAGTTAATTTTTGCAAGCTTTCTGACACCTGCTTGCAGAATGAAAAATTAATATGCTTATGCGCTGACTAAATTACGCTGTAGTCTAATTCCTGAGGAAAATGTTGATAAGAATGTTTTTGAGAAAGGCTTTTTAATATCCTTTCCAAGTGACTGAAGGAATTCCAATTAGACCTTAGATGTCATTTTCATTTCCCTTGTCGTTGCTGTCTAATTCTGAAAAATGCTTCCATCTCTGCTGCTTTCATGTATCATCTGCTCTTCTTATTTGTCCACCCGGCCATAATCCTGGTGGGTGACTTGACAGCTATTTCCATGGCAAGAGCATTACAAATTCTAATAATATCTTCCACTGAAGTAGCAATTTTATCCTGGTGTGGCTGTGCAAAATGGAGTTTTATATACAGACTTTCACCACTTCATATGGTTTTCTAATCTCACATTGTGCAGCTCCTGGTTACCGCATTTCATGTAACTTGGAAAAAATACCCTACAACCCTCTAGTTCTCCTTTGTGCTTGATTAAAAAGAGTCACCTTGTTGGCTTGGAATTAAGATTTATTTAGCTTTTGGATTGGAAACAGGCATTTAAAAATAGTAAGAAAGTGTCCCCAAGAGCTAAAATGGGTTTATTTTGGTTTGTGTAGCAAGAAATAGAACCCAGTCCAATGCCTCTGGCTTTTAGCTGGTCAGCTTTGCATTCAGTTACTGCTATCCCATGCGTCTTCACTCTGAAAAGGTTAAAATTATATTTTGTGCTGAAGATTTATATCAAATAATTGTTTCATCTGCCACTGAATATAACTGGGTTTTTCAAAGGGATGTGGCCAGTGCTCAGCAGTGTGCTGCAGCGCTGCTCAGTAGTTTATGGGATATGGTGAAGGGAAGACAATGTCCAAGTGTAACAACAGTGAGGATTTGTGTGGTCTGAATGTTAATGACTCAAATTGCAGTTTTCCCAAGGCACTAGGGTTAACTTCTTCCAGCATGGAGAACTATGAACAAGAGATCTTCCTGGCCAAGTGTCATGGCTTTAGTTCAGTGCAGATGCGGAGGGAAGGTTGCCGCTGAACCATTAGCCCTAGGGAGGTTTTTTTCAGTACCTGAGATTAATTTGTCCTTGCTGATGAAAATATGAAATGAAGGACTGATGAAAAAACATGCAGAGACTTCTTTGGGTGTTGGCTTAGGGCAAAAATGGTATTTCCTGGACATCTCTAATAGTTCAAAGACTAAATATGTGTTTAAACTGGGTAACTGCTGCTACAGCTTCCAATCTAAGCTAGAGTTCATTTGTTGAAACTATTCTTTGCTGCATTTGTTCTTGTATAATATAGGGCCTACCCTTGGCTGGATTCTTATTTAATTGATGTTGATCAGGAATAATTTCACAGGAGACAAAAGACTGACAGTGGGAAATAACGCAAAAGTGACTGCAAACCCCATGGCAAAGAATTTGCGGCTAATAACAAAATGTGTAGCATATGACATCCTTAATCTAGGGATATAAAACCTTCCAAAAAAGGATCATAAAAACTCTGATGTCAAGCCCCAGAGCATTCTAGGATTCACTCAGAGTTTGGGGACTTTTCCCCACTCTGTGCTGCCTTACCTAGAAAAGCTGATTCCTGGAAGAAGGTGTGCGCTGGTGATAGCCCAAAAAAAAGTGTCAAGACTGGAACCTTTGGCTGCTTTTTCATTGCTACTTTCATTTTCACTACTATTGTAGTATTTATTTTGTATATTTGTAGTATTTATTTTGTATACTTTTTTTTTTAGCAGCCATGTCTTGAATCAAATTGATCAAGTTGAGTATCTCTGCTCTGACACAAAGCATCTTTAATTCTTCCTTATTCTTCCTCACTTTCCACAGAGGAAGTACCGTCTATTGTATACTGTAACTAACTGTGCCAAAGCATCTCTGTGTTTCCAGTTTGGGATCCTTTCTCTGCTGTTCCAGGGCAAACCTCACATTCCTAAGCAGCTCAGTTCAGTTGCCTAAACAACAGCCATCTAGTGCTGTTTGAGTGCCTTGGTGTTTCTGACAGGTCTTGCAGCATCAGCAGATGGGACATGGAACCCATCAGTGGCCCGTAACTTACAAAGGGGCATGTGGAGCAGGCTGGTGTACACTTGGGTATCCCAGAGGGCCTGAGGCTCCTATGTTTGGACAGGAGAACTGGAGCCACCCTATTCTGGTGTATCCAGCTGAAAAAGGAAGGCAGCACATGGGCCCAGAGAGAATAAAGCCAGTAGCCAAGCAGCTGAGGGTTGCAGTGAGTAAGGCAGTTGACACTGGTGAGGACTCAGTTTTGAGTTTCTCAGGTTAGCATGGTCCCACGTACTCAGTTGGATCTATTTTGCCTGTTGCTACCCATCTTACTCTGGATATGGTAAGGTTTAGGGAGAGAGCACTAATCAAAAGAGAGAAGCTATATTCCTATAAACATTCAGAACCAAACAGACCTTCCTGCTCAAGGTGCAGGAAGAAGGGCAGAAAGAGAATGGTGGCTTCTCATGAGATTGCACAGGTTGCACTATGGTGATCACCTCCTGGGGCAGCTTTTGTTAGTGTGGAGGCCATGGCCCTAGGAGATCCGCTTTCTCTCCCTAACTCTGGGCTGGAGCAGCTGGGAGCAATGAGGACCTTCCCAGCTGATGTCTAACCCTGTAGAGGAGACCAGCCCTCTGGCTGGAACCACATGCTCCTGTACCAAGGAGATGCTCCTGCAACCCAAGGTGCCTTCAAGACTAGGAGGAGGCAGGAAAGGGAGACTCTAGTATTAGGCAAAATGTCATCTGGATCTGTGATGTCTGAGTGAACTGTTTTGTAACCTGCCTGCTGAGCACAAAGGTAGGGGACCTCATGAGAGGCTTGAATTGTTCACTTGGGGGTGCTGGCAGAAGGTAGTGGTTGTCATCCCTATTGGTACCCATAAAGGGATGTTGTGGGAGCTGTCTTCAGGCTGGGAGATGGGAGACTGGTATCCCAGACTCCTTCAGTAGCACTGTATGAAGTATTCCTGGGGCCATAAATAGGGCCTAGGAGGCAGGCAAAAAGCCTGCACGGAGGAGATGATGGGGCGGAAAGGTAGGATTAAAGCATTTTGGGAAATGACGAAGCTTTTGAGACAGCAGGGACCTGTGCAGGCTGCAAGAGTATGCCATGGTTAAAATGAGGTCATGCTCTGCACCTCTGAAAAGGTTGGGAAGGAAATTAACAGCCCAACAGTAATGAGCAAGGAAAATGACACTGCCTGCAATGCTCAGCAACAGAGTTAGAGCAAAATTATAGCAGTGCTTTCACAGCAAGGTTCAATGTTTAAAAAATAGGATGGGAGAATGAGAATTCCTGGGCTCAAATGGCAACCCTGATGGAGCAGTCATCCCAGGGATGTGGTGGGAGGAAGATAATCAATGGAATACAGTGTTGCCAGGCTACCAACCTCGCAGGAAGAGAAAGAAGTACATATTGGTGGGGGAGTGATGCTGTGTTTGAAGGATAATATTAAGTATAATGGCATAAAAGTGTTCAAGGAAAAGCGGTGTGCAACAGAACCCCTAGTAACAAGGTGTCGTGGTAGGATCGTACTGATGACCCCTGCTTGGGATGGGGACTGATCATTGCAATGTGACCAGGCAATGTTACATGAGATGAGAAGCTGCAGTTGT
Source organism: Coracopsis vasa (assembly GCA_026283785.1). Lineage (NCBI taxonomy): Eukaryota > Metazoa > Chordata > Aves > Psittaciformes > Psittacidae > Coracopsis > Coracopsis vasa. The sequence continues at coordinate 44,749 of JANHGB010041749.1, forward strand.
AAGACAGGCAGTAAAGGGGGTAAGTGTAATGTCCCTCTACAGAATGGATTGGTGCCTTGTCAGGGTGAGGTGTAGAGGTAAAAAGTTTTGGCATGCTGTGTGACTGCTTCTTAGAATAACCTGCAGGAGAAGATGCTGATCTGTGTTTGGTCCCAAGTGGTTCATGAGACCTACTTCAAGAGGTAGCTGTCTCAACATGATTAGGTTTCAGCAAGAGCAAGCCAAATAAATTCAGAACATGAATATTCAATTTCAAGAAGGAAACTGTGAAAATGAGGCAATTTGTCAAAAAATTAAATAAAACAACCTTGAAAACAGTAGTCTGGGAAGTGAGGAAAAATGAGGCTTCTCAAAATTACTGTATTAGAAGTTTAGGTAAATGTTGCATTGCAATTAAAAAGAAAACATAAATCCAGCAAAATCCCTTCAAGGCTTAATAGAGAAATTGAGGCTATCAGAAGGAAAAGATTAATATTAAAAAAAAGGGAAAATTGCCCAAGTGAAGAGAGCTCATAAACTGATAGGTAAAAGATAATTAGGAGGACTAAAAAAAACCCCTAAAACTTGGACAGACTTGCAAAGGATGCTCGAGCTGCTAGTGACGAGTTCTTCAAATGCATCAGAATTTGGAAGCCAGACATAGAACTGTTGGAACCACTTGCTGGCCAAAGTTGCCCCTTGTGCAACTGTGCACTCAGTGCATGGAACCAGAGGAGCTCACCAAATGTAATCTTCTTGCTGCTAATGACTGGCAGAGATGTCCCAGCAAAAATTAACTCGCAGGATCCTTCGGAGCAGGCTGTGTTGCTAATGGGGGTTTAATTACCCAGACTTTTGTTGGAAACAAAAGATGACAGGACACAGATGGTTCTTCCAGTTTTTAGTGTGCTGATGGAGAGTTTTGGTGGTGAAAACAACTGGGAGGGAAAGTACCTAAAGATTTATTTCTTACTTGTAGGAAGAGTTCAGGACTTAATGTTGGAGAACAATTTATGTGATGGTGATCAGTCCATGGTCCTCTTGAAGAGAAGAAATGGTGACAGGACACTTGGGGTCCTGGACAACTGGAAAATGATGTGTGATACTGATAATTAAAAAAAGGGGAAGCAGGTGAATTATTTTTAACCAATCTCTTCAGTTTTCTGAAAAATTATGAAACAGTTATGCGGTATTTTGTAGGCAGCCTTGAGATATCTCAACAAACTAAGTAGTATCCATTATGAATCTGTCAAGGGCAAAGTGTGTTAAGCCAGTCTAAATTATTCTTACAGTATAGTAACACATCTTACAGGTAGGAAAGAATCATCAGGAGCTGGCATTTGACATTATTTCACATGTCCCTATAGGTAAGCTATGGAAAAATTGTCAAAATGAAATTGTTGTAGTGTGGGATCAAGACTTAGTGAGTACCCATTTTCTCAGGTGGTGTCAAAGATTTGTAGTCAAAGTGGAAGGACTGATCAAGCAGGAATTTGGGTAGTTTATATCGGGTTTTCTTCCTTTTAGGACCCAAAAGCATTTTGGTAAATTGAAGAAAATGCTGGGAAATAAAAGGAGACAGCTCAGTAGAAATAAGTGCAAGGTACTACCCAGAGGTAGTTAATAAGTGGAAGCAGTCAATATTTGCCCTGAGGCAGTCAGTCAGCACGTGCAGTAGTCCATGCAGGGATGAGAAGGGATGAGAGTGCCAAGTTAGCAGCCTGCCATAAGAGGTTTTGGGGCTCACAGAGGAGCACAGGCTGAACAGGATCAGCAGCTCTATGTGAAGAAGGCCAGTGTTGCAGCTGGTGGGGAGAGGAAGGTGAAACACCAGGAATTGGATACCTGCTGCTTTTTCTGAATAGGCCAGGCCAGCGCTAGAGGTTTGCACCTCATTTTGGGCAGTAAGGTTAAAGAAAAATTAGGACTGCCTGGGAGGATGAATGAGAGGAAACTGTGAGAATGATTATAGGGCTAGAAAACAACACCTGCTGGGATGAAAGAATGAGATCAATTAATGTGAAGCAGGGGGATGGAGGGGAACAAGGGAGCAGTCTTTGAACATATGAAAGGTTCTTGCAAGGAGGAGGAGAATACAACATTTTCACAGTTATGGCAGCTAGGGCAAGAGGCAGTGTGTTTGACTTTGCTGGAAGTGCACAGAGGTGATTCAAAATAGACATTAGGAAAATATTTCTAAAATAAGTATAGCAAAGGGTTATAAGGATTAGAAGTATAACAATGGATTCCAGAGTGGCACAATTGGTGATGCTTCATCACTGGAAATGTTTAGGACAGGTTATCCAAATCCGTCCTGGAAAAAGGGGTGTAAGGTGATTCAGCTGTGGGACAAAATGATTCTAAGACTCCATGTTCTTACTATCCTATGTTGTTCTGATTTAGTATTTTTAAATTCAAAACCTTTTCTGAATTGCTTTCCCTTCTGTGCTCTATTTTGTGTTCTTTTTGATGTGATACTTTCTTTGCATAGTGCTACTGATGCTTTTCTGCTCCTCCGTTTTACCCAATTCAAGATCTTAGAAATTGTTTGCATGACACTTTCATTTCTAGTCTGCAAAACCAATCTGATATTGACGTAATAATCACTGAGGAGCACAATTGCTTCAATGAAGAGCAGGGATTAGGAATACTTTTTGGTGTTTGTTTTCCAAGGACCCCTTGGCTTTATTGAGATTCTACACTTCTGTATTTTATTCTTCATCTCTTCTACCTCCTCCTGTTTTATTCTATTTTCCAAAGCCAGTAAGTTTATTAGCAAGGTATTTCTTGTTTCTTGTACTTAAATAGTCCTGTTATCTCTCTGTAAGCATACTGCTTCACTCATTTTACCCGGGCTAGGTAATGGAGAAACCCCATCTAATTACTTAGTGAAGAGGTCTTTATATCATTGGTAAGTGGGACTTATTTAGGCATTTGCCATATTTGTGTCTGAGCAGAAGGACAGTTGGGTTGATAAAAGGCTGCTGCCTGGCCTGCTGTGTACATTGCTTTACTCTCAAGGTAATATTTTTCCTTTGTTAACCATCAACTCTTCCTGCCCCTCTTATTGGAAGCAAATGGAGCACTGAGTCAACATGTTTGTCTTCTGTGGGTAAGTATTTGTCTTTCCCCAAGGCTTTCTGTCATGAGATAGTGTGGTGGAGCATCTGTAGCTCTTTCCGCCACCATAACCTGGAAGTTTTGCCTGGAAAAACTACATTCAAATCTGTCCAGCCATTTGGTTCTGCTTATGGAAAAAGTTTTCATCTGTAAGACACAGGGAACTTGTGCTAGAGCCACCTGCTTAAAGTAGATTATAAAAAAGCCATAGGAGGGTGTCTGACCACTTGGATGGAGTATTTCAACTAAAGGATGAAATATGTGTGGAGACTGCCCTTGAGCAGAAAGCACAGGCAGTCAGTACCCTGCAACAGGCAGCAAAACCACATCTGCACCTAAACTACCACAGCTACATGCCTGGATAGCTTGTGCAGGTGTTGCAGAGTGTGTGTGAGAAGATCTGAGATGCCAGCATCTCTGGTCACTTTGGCAGCCCTGGGATGGCCAACTGCAGCTACACCTCTGCTGATGAAGACTACAGAAGACAAAATAAGTTTTCTGAAGGGTAGATAAAAAGATAATAGTTCTAAAATGTTTGCTTTGTCCTTCTGTAGGGGTTTTTCACCTCTGGAAGCAAGCAGGATACCTGTATGGGATTTGCCATAGCTTCTTTGCAAGAGCAAATGAGGTTTAAGTCATCTCATGCCCCCTGCAGTCCCCAGCACAGGAGTGGCAGCTACAGGGGAGCACAAACAGACAGCTGGGTGTAATATAGCCAGAAGCAATTGTTGAACTGTTGAAGGCCATGGAAAATCTTGCCTCTGTCCTGAATGTTAAATTCACCAGATAGTAGCCTGGTCACTGGTAAATCCTGCTGGGGCCATTGCAGGCAGCCTTCACCCTTGGGTTTGGAGTGGCTGGTCAGACTTGCCATTGCTGTCCTGGTAAGGCAGCTTTTTATAAAGCTGTATGTGGGCTGGAAGGGGGTTTTATTCTCTGCTTTGTTGCACAGATAAGCAGAACGCAGGCCAACAAAAGGTTTAGCAGAGTGGCTTTGAATGGAGAAAGGGCTCTGATGTAGATGTATGGTTGCATCTGTTCTGTCTTCACGCTGCAGTGGTAATGTTCATCAGGGAGTATGAACCCACTCAGCAGATGCTGCTGTCTTGGAGAGAGTGTTAACACTGATGCCTTCCTTATTGCTAGTTTTGATCACTGATTTCAGTAATAAATGAGAAATTAGTGCTTACCTATTAAGATTCTGCTGTAGAGCGAAGTATGACAGATAATAGACTTTGACCTTTATTTTCCTTGATAAATGCAAATCAATTGTGTTCCTTATCCGAAGGCAAACTAACAGATAGCTACCAAAGGAAAGGACTTGTATTCTTGCACCCCAGGTTGTACAGAAACCAGGCTGTTGAGAGAAACATGAGCACCCAGGTTGCTGGTGGTGGGTATGGGGAACCGTGGTGTGGGATCAAGATGGGGTGAGTATGTTGATTGCACTTATAAGATGGGAGTACAGAGGTACAATCACTTGTGGAGAGATGGGGATTTTTGAGCATCTCTTTTCCATGAGTTAGCTCTTCTGACTGTTTCTGGCTCGAGGTGGGGGTTGGGGTGGAATGGCACTCAAAGGCAGCAGAAATTAAATTACAGCATCTTGGGATAGCAAAGTTGCATTTGACGTGAATTCTGCGGCTGAAATTCTTACAGTGATCACAGCTGGCATCAAAACGTCTGAGCTTGGGGAAATGAAAATTATTTCTGAGTTGCTTAGTTCTTTGAAGCAGGGAGTTTACTTCCTTACCTCCGAAAAAGACAGGACCCCTGCCCCCCACTTTGAACAGCATCATTTTAACATAACATATTTCCTTACACATAACCTTATCTCTCAGTGAACAGGTGTTCTCTTATAGATAGCATTTTAAGTTTACCATACAAGAGACACGTCAAGGCATTTTCCCCTTGACATTCATCATTAAATACAATTTAAATTGACTTGAGAAACCCCTGTTTCTCTGTCACCTTTTTTTTTTTCTTGAGAGGGGAAATACCCCAGGTCATTCATGCGCTATAACAAGATGCTCATTCAATGATTTCAGGCAAGGAAGTGCCCCCATTCCAGAAGCCATTACAATACTTCTATGCTTGAATGCATTATGTCTTCCTTTAGCCCTCAGGACTCTCATACTGCTCAGGCAGTGCTGTAAGAAAGAAATAGATTTTTTCTTTCAGAGTGTGCATTGAACTAGATGGCAGTGATTTACAGCATGCCTTAGAAAAAGCAAGAAGTCGGGGGACTGTGGGTTGCATTCATAAAACCACCAGCTTGGCACTTTGCAACACTCTCTTCTTGGTGAGCCATTGCAGTTCCAGGCATAATCCCTCCCACTATTAATGCCATCCTGTGCGGTTTAACCAGATGTGCTCCTATGCAAAGCTTGCTTCTGTCTGTTTTAGAGAGGAAGCAGGGACCAGGGTTCAGATTTCAATCTTGAGAAAGAAGAGGGCTGCTGCAAGGTATGGTGCTCAGCCTGTGCTGTAAAGCAGAGCTCTTGGGCAAGCAGCAAGCCACTGCTGGGATCCAGAAGGGATGTGTGTGCACATTTGGGTGGATATGTAGGAAACAGGGACAGCCAGTGACTTTGCATGAAGACTGATGCATATTCAGAACTTGACGTATATTGACCAAGCACAAGTACAGGCTGGGTAGAGAATGGATTCAGTGCAGTCCTGTGAAGAAGGACTTGGGGTGTTGGTTGATGAAAAGCTCAACATGAGCCAGCAGTGTGTGCTCACAGCCCAGAAAGCCAACCGTATGCTGGGCTGCATTGAAGCAAGCATGACCAGCAGGTTGAGGGAGATGATTTTCCCCCTTTGCTCTTGTGAGACCCCACCTGGAGTACTGTGTCCAGCTCTGTCCACAAGAAGTATGTGGATCTGTTCCAACAAGTCCAGAAGAGAGCCAGGAAGATGATCTGAGGGCTGGAGCACCTCTGCTACGAAGACAGGGTGAAAGAGTTGGGATTGTTCAGCCTGGAGAAGAGAAGGCTCAGGGGAGACCTTAGAGCAGCCTTCCAATAGCTGACTGAAGGGGGCCTGCAAGAAATTTGGAGGGACTTTTTACAAGGGCGTGTAGTGACAGGGCAAGAGAGAATGGCTTTAAACTAAAAGAAGCTAGATTTAGATTGAATACTAGGAAGAAATTCTTCACCGTGAGAATGGTGAGACACTGGCACAGATTGCCCAGAGAAGTAGTGGATGCCCTATCCCTGGCAGTGTTCAAGGCCAGGTTGGATGGGGTCTTGAGCAGCCTGGTCTAGTGGAAGGTGTCCCTGCCCATGGCAGGAGGTTAGAACTAGGTGATCTTTAATGTCCCTTCCAACCCAAACCATTCTTTGATTCCCTTCAGCAGCAGTTGTCTCGGACATCCAGCTTTAGTGGATCAGAACACTGGAGGAGGAATGGTATGAACTGCCTGACTGGTCTCTGCATTTTAGACAGGAATACTTGCAATGAAAATCAGAGGGTGAGGATCATTAGGATAAGTCTCTGTCATTGGCATTACCTTTACATGTAGTAGCTTTCCTTATTCCAGAGAATATGGATGTATTGTAGCACAAAACCAGATCCTTGTGAATATATTTCAAAGTTGATGTTCACCAATATGCATATTCCTTCCTCATCTAGACAGCAACATTTGTAATTAAAAAGAAAGCTGTAAGAGCTTTTCTTGTGAGTGGGGCATTTTTTACCCCCTTTCCATAGGGCTTCCCTAGTTTCTAGTCAAATGTATATTCAGCTAGAACTAGACAATATCTCTTTTCTTTTTGGTTGTTTATTATGGCTGTTTTCAGGCAACTTGAAATAGCTGAAAATTACTGAGCTTATTAAAGGGCATTTTGCTCTGTGGTCAAATTTGGTTGAATTTGGCCTGTGAGTTTAATAAACCCCTAGCGCACACACAGACAGCATGATTGCACTTGCCGTGTTTCCACAAGAAAAATGGGCTAAAAAGATCAAGCTGTGTTTAGCTCTGAGGCCAAATATCACAGATTGGAAAAAGAGTTCTTGGTTTAGTTCTAAATGAAAAATATTTGTTTCTAACATCTGAGAATTCCCAGCACTGCAGTGTTTCCCTACTTTATTTAAGGATTTCAGCAATTAGAAGAAAATGAATAATGCAAAAAATGGATTTGCAAATTAATAGGCTGACTTTATGGTGCTAAAAATTAGGCTGCGTTATGAATTATTCATGTATAGATAGATTAACACTAACTTTTAGTGTTTAGACTAAGTTTTCAGACTTTGTTGTACAAATCAGCATGAATTTTAGTGTTTGTAGTAAAGAAAGGTTGTTAGAGTGCGTCATGAGTTGCTTGTTCAGAAATTTATGTTAAGAGATGTTTAGAAAGATGCATCATGTTTTATAAAAGCGCAGAAATCCTATTCCTGACTTAAGTGGCTAGGGACTTGCCATGGAGAAATCGAAAGTAGGTTATTATTCGCTGAGGCACATGAAAAACAACAAGGTGCTTGGTGACAGCCAGCATGGCTTCACTAAGAGGAAATCCTGCCTGACCAATTTGGTGGCCTTCTATGATGGGGCTACGGAACTGATGGA
>JANHGB010041750.1:0-19196 GCA_026283785.1 Coracopsis vasa
TGAAGTCCAGGGCAGTGAGCTTGCTGCACGCTCTTCTCACTGTCCTGAGGATCTCGAATTCGACCATCTCATGATCACTGCAACCAAGGCTGCCCTGGAGCGTTACATTTCCAACCAGCCCTTCCCTGTTGGTGAGGATGAGGCAGTTCTCCTTGTCTGCTCCTCTATTATTTGCAGAAGGAAGTTGTCTTCCACACAGTTGAGGAACCTGCTGGATTGCTTGTGCTGCGCCTTACCATCCCTCCAACAGGTGTCAGGGTGGTTGAAGTCCCCCATGGACAAAGACCTGCAAGTGTGAGGCTATTCCTATCTGCCTATAACTTTAATAATAACAACTGATGATTTGTTGTTAAAATATTTTTGTATCAACATTTTTGAGTCTATCCCCTACAGAGAGCAGATGCAGAGAAGTGAAAAATATTAGAAACAATTATGTTACTTCTAGCCACATGGGAAATTATCTTAACAGAACTCAGCATTCATGATATTCCTGCATATGTACTACATAACCCTCTTTCTTCCTGAGGATCTCATGTTTAATCAATTCTTGAATGTGTCTTTACTCATTTCAGAAAAAAAAGTCTAATTCAATGTCAATTCATAATTTTTAATTCAGAATTTTCTAGAGAAAATTCTTTTCCAAATGAAATGCAAGTGCATTAATTCAGAGCTACTTCTTAAAGCTCTAAAAATCAATAGAAGATGATTTGCTTGAAATTTTAATTCCCTTTATAAAATATAAGAAACCTTATTTGCACAAAATTATTGCCAGAGAGAATCCTTCGCATTGTGTCTATGAGAAGCTATTACTTCAAATATACAAACTGGATGTAAGATACCTTTGAAAAATTAAGCAATGAATGCAATTTCTAATTTTTTTTCTTATTATATTATTATATTTGTAACTATCTGCTTTTCTATGTATGGTATTTTCTGAAGGAACTTCAGAGGGAAAAAAAAAGTGAGGGATGGTAGCTAACAAGGTGACAACTTAGTGGTTAGGGCACTTGTTTGGAGAGTGCATGTCTCATTTTCTTTAAGGAGGGATTTGAATACAAATCTCCCTTTATATCTTGGCTGTCTACTGCATGCATTCAACTATTATATGAGAAGAAAAAGTATCGTCTATAGACTTGTTGCAAAAAATCAATTCAGATGCAATATCATTCTTGGAAATCCTCATCTGCCATGAGTAGTGTTTATTTCATGTGTCACATTGCCTTATTCAGAATGCTTCACTTTTCCTCTCTCTTGGGTTGAGGAGTCCTAGGCATGAGCAAGTCTGAAATAACTGATGCTGAAGGACATTTCAAGTTAAACTGGGTTGTACCTTGCTAATTAAGCCTGATCTAAATTATACAAGATCTGAGGAGATGTTTTCTGGTTCATAACCATGGACTGAAGTAACCATATCTTGTCTATGTTTCGTTTTTTTTGTTGATGAATTTTTAATGAACTTTTTTTCATTTTCACATCCAACCATTAAGTTCATGAAACATGTAATACCAAATACCTAAATTTAGAGGATATTAAGGTGGAAGCTGAAGGTATGATCAAGAGAGGTCTTTAGAAGGTAAACCTGGGTTCCTAAATTTGAAAGTAGGATTTTAGTTTAGGAGCTCTAATTGCTGTGTGGAAGCACACACTTCTCTCTACTGACTGTAGAGGGAACCTGGGCACCAAAGGTAAGTGCTTGAATAGATGATGTCAGTATTCTTCATTGTCTGTAGACTGTATGCAATGGCAATTAAAACAAATGTTATATGTTCATTCACTGGATTATTCTGAGGTGGATGGCAGTAAAATCTTTCCTGTACCTTTTCCTGAGAGTTTACTTTGGACGTAGAATTTGCGTTACAGAAGTGTTCATCGTTTGCAACTTCTAGCATGAAACATTAATCTTTGAAGTTAATTTTTAAATTTATGCTTTAATATTAGATATTAATATAGCTTCTCTGCCTGTGAGTTTGTTTGGCAGGTTGTAAGTGGTAATAGAAAACATGTTTTTCTAAATTTTTATTTCCAGTACATGTGTACAGACTAAAATTGTGCACAAACTAAAAAATAATAAAAGTTAAAAAATTAGTCAGGTTGAAAAATATTGTCCCGACACTACTTAATGTTACAGCTACAAAAACTTTCCACGATACAGTTATGCCAGTAATATGACTTTGGTGAAGAATCAGAGAAACAGTAACTTTTTCTTTTACCACTGAATAGGAAATTTATTACAAAAAATAAAGTTTTCCCTCTAAAAATATTGATTTCCTTTCATTTGCTGCATATGACTGTGGATTTGCCAGGACTTTTCTTGTAGGGTGCTTTGTTTGTTTGTTTTAATTTACACATATTACTTCCTTTCTTCCACTTTTTGCTATGTACACAAACTTTCATGGAAATGGGTGAATCCAAGTCCTATTCCCCTGGATTTAGTTGGATTCATGCCTCAAGGACAGCTCTTCCCAGCTCATTCTTTGGCTCCAGCGGTATTTTTCAGGTCAGAGTTATCTTGCTTTGCTCGGTTTTTGTGCCAACCAGAGACTGTGAAACAGGAATAATTTTATGCTGAACTGGAGCTAATAAATCCAACATCTCAGCAGGATTTGTTTTGTCTGAGGGGTTTTACTCCCCACTAATGCAGCCACAGCCTTTGGCTAGTCAGCTGGAAGGAACTAGAAAAAGAATAAGCCTGTGAGACTTAAGACATTCTTGCTGAATCTTGCTCAGCAACATGAAAGCTGATGTAGTGTCTTTGCACCATAATTAGCTGAGTGAATTTCCTTCCTTAGAGATATTAAAAACCTGTCTAGACATGGTCCTGGGCAACTGGCTTTAGGTGGCTCTGCTTTAGCAAGGAGATTGGACAAGGTGACCTCCGAAGGTCTCTTCTAGCCTTAACCATTCCATGATTCTGTGAATTTCATGACAGTGCATTTTTGCATTTCATAACATGAAAGTTTTGTTTTCTTGATAGGACAAGTGTAATAATAACAAAAAGGTGACTTAATTTTTTTCTAGGTAAGTTAATTATGCATGATGCCTATGTCTTGAGTTTTGGTTTGAGTTACAGCAGATTATACATAGGGCAAAAGGAAGTTTACACTTAGCATCAAGAGTAACAACCTCATAAAATGGAGAAGTCTTAATAATACTTCAGATAATTAAGACAATACACTTGTTTTGCTTTGCTGTTACCTGTTCTTTCATAAATGCTAAAAAGCCATCTGAGAAACCTCCAGGTTCCCTGTTATCTCTAGATAACTGATGGAAGATAAAATGATTTGAATAAGAACTGTCATACTCTATTAATTGGACATGGCTGAATTACAATGTAATACCATAGCAAAACATTTGCAGGCTATGCCAAATAGCTATCTAAAAGAGCCACTTTACAGAGAACTTCTTGGAGAGATATCAGTTTGGCCTTCCTCTTGTAAAATCTGGCAAGTCTGCTTGGGTTTCAAAGTACACTTCTGAGTGGCTGCTATACAAATACCCTCAATGGGTAGAGCAAATGCCCCTCCCAGCCACACAGAACATGCAAGAATCTTTTGGATTTTAGTCACCCACAGGAACTAGTTTTGTGAAGGCCAGAAAAAAAGCCTTCACATTCAGAAGAGGTTAGAAAGACCTGTGTTACTTTTCTGCAGATTGAAGACAGCAGCTGATAGACAATGAACAAAGAGAGTGCTGGAAATCAGATAAATATCCAAGTGAGGTGAAGGGGTTGAATGGGCAGTGACCTATAAGGGGATATGCAGAAGCATCAGCACATCTGTTGTGCTTGCAGACAAGTTCAGGTAAGATTCATTTCCAGATTCAGAAAGCTAAATAAAGGGGTTAACATGTAAGTTTTTGCATGTAAGCTGCTCATTCACCTGGTAGGTGAATTTAATCTTGACTAGATCTCCACTGACTGTAACAACAGCTGAGGCACCAGTGTGCCCACAGGCACTTACATTCAGCTCCAAATAAGCTGAAATCTTGCCATTTGTCTCTGAGATGCAGATGACTCCAGTGCTAGGAGAGGACAGCTCTATTTTGGTAATTGCTAAGGACTGACCTTATGCATCAGGCATTTGTTGGTCATTAGTCCCATAGCTATGCATGAAAACTGACATGGGGTGCCCAGTGTTGCCTGAAAGAGTCAGTAAGAGCATCCTTCTTTAAAGGTCTGACTGTCATAGCTGTGAAGAGTCCACAACTTCTCAGTTTCTGACAACCCACTTGTTCTGACCCTGGTTCAGTGTGCTACGACTGGTGGCCTTTCTGCCAGCTCTGCTTCAGGGGAGGCTTCTCTCTGGGCAATGCCATCCTCTTGGTTGTCTCTTCATTGGAACAAGAGGGAAAGGAGAGCACTTAGCAGCAAATGTGGATCCCCACAGTAGGTCATGTTTTTTTTAAATGGAAGTCTTTACTGGGGAGCTCAGGTCCAGCAAGGTGCCATCCTGCCCGTGAGGGACAAGGGCGTGAGGAACCTTGAGAGCAACTTGTGGCAGCTTGGGGGCTGGCTGTAGCCCAAATCTTGTGTGTGACTGTCAGCACTGAAAAGGTTATTGCTGCTGTGGTGTGCTTGTAAAATGCCCTTGGAGATGATGGCTGCTATACAAATAGCAAGTAATAAAATACCATTAGAGTGTAATTAGTTATTATTATCTCAGATGGCTAAGATTTGTTTTTTTATTCCATCCTGACACGGTTTATTATAGAGTAAGAAAATACAGGGAAAGAGAAAGTGGAAGACAACAGTGACAGGGCAGCATCGCTGAAAATCTAATATTTCTGAGAAGAAGCAGGAGTTGGAGCAGTACCAAGCCAGATGCACCAGAAATGGCCAAGACTGCAGAAGTGACTTTGGGATTGAATTGTGTGAATGAACATATAATACATTTCAGCACTTTCTATCCAATTCTTGGCAGGTTTCACCACCTCACTCTGAACTCGTCCTGTAAAATAGTTGTATTTACTTTGCTTTCCAAAACAGAGTGACAACAACTTTATTAATTAGAGCAGGTAAGAAATCTATCACGACTTTGATCAGTTTGTTCAGTTGCTGTCTTTGTGCTGCTAATTGTGACTGTACCAAGGAGGTAAGGGTACACAAGTCTTGCTGTTCACTTCCTGAGGCCAGGAATTAAAGGACTTTTCTCATTGAAATGTTTGTTCCTTGGCAGGTTTCTTTATGCTAGTAGCTTCAACCTCACTGACTGGTGACTTATGCTGGGCCATCTTTTAAGCAGGTTGCTGTTAACAGAATGTTGGATTATTTATTTATCAGGTTCTTTGGAATGAGCACAATGTTATGGCCCATTAATTCTCATTCTCTGTTCACATACGTCAAAATTCAAATTGCACTTATGAGATGTAGTTCTCCTTCCATTGTTACTGAATTTAAAGGTAAAAATTTTACTGGCTTCATTGGAAAAGATTTGGAACCAATCAAAATTTAACTCGTCATACTATTGCCATACCTAACAAGTTCCTGTTACAGGTTTATAGTCTGAATGTGAAGATGAGTTCACCTGAATCAGGGAGAAGTGTTTGTCTGTAAGTTCTTTGAATATGGTGGGCAACATGCTGTTGAATATGTGGTTAGTTGGATAGAAAAAATACCAGGTAGCAAATAATCATAACTTGTCATAGTTTTCACACCATGAGCCTAGGTGGTACCCAGACCAATGCACAACTCTGTATGCGCAGAGGCTAGAAATTCATCACTGCACTGAAGACCTAGCATCTACCAGTATTTAGGGTACTTCCTGCAAGAGGAGCTGAATAGTGAACTTCTGCCATCTTTAGGGAAATCTGGGGACAGTCTGTGAGAGAGCAGTTTAAGAAAATGCTTTTTTTCATGACTCAGTTTCCCATTAAGGCTCGTAGGGAAGAGGAAATCTCCTTTTCCTGTCCTCAAAGTTTAAGTATTTGCTTTCTGAAATGTTGCGGTCGTGTTTCAGAGAGGTTTTAGCTGCTACTGTTGACCTCTTCAGGAGTTCCTTCAAGGTGCACTAACTTTTGACCTGACCAGTCCTGGTGGTGTACAGAATGTGCATATGATGGCAGCTTCCCCACCCCTGCCTTGCCAGGATGTGTGGAGGGAATGGGCCTGCACGAGACTGCGCAGAGATATTCTAACAATTTCAGAGTTAACCTCTCAATTTTCATCTTATTTTTCATTTTTAAAATAAAAAATATTATTTTTCTTGAAAAGTTTGTTGGGAAAAATCTGTAATTTGATGGAAAATTTTCCACAGTTGCTGCTCAAACTCTAATGGATTCAGGCCTTCATTATTTCCAGTGCTATCTTTGCAGTGCCTTCTGAGTAACCAGATTTAATAAACTGCTGTATTTTTAGATACATAGTAGCAGGTTACTTGTGTTTCAACATCTGTATGAATTATATAAATAAGGATAATACAAATTAACCCCATAACTTCATTTCATAACCCACCTATTTCTGATCTTCCACAGACTACTTTTTTTTTTTCCTATCTATACATATATATTTTTATGATATATTTTTATCTATACAGTTTGACCTGTACTATCTCTGACTAATCCTGCCTTATCACAGGTGCTGACTTTATGCTGATTACCTTATGATATGGAGTAGGTGAGGACTAATTTTGTGTTCAGTATTTTTAAAACAATATACATTAACTGATGCAGGTTGTACACAGAATAACAGAATAGCATTGTTGGTCTCTCAGCAGAACAAAACTGATGGTCTAATGAAAAATTAAAAATAGAATCAATACAAGAGAGTATTTATTTATTCTTGCTTTTATTGCCTTTTATGTAAAAGTATTACTAAGCATATTATGGAACTAAAATATCAGAGGAGAAACATGTGTAAGGGAGAGAAATGAAGACATAGAGGAGAGGGAAGCATGGTTTTTTTTGAGGTTAGAAGAGAGCTAACAAATCAATGAACCTGTGGGATAAAGGAAGGTAGCACCAAATGTCAGGAGTTGCATTGACCTGTTTGAAGGATGAATTGTAGCACAGAGAACACTATGACACAGGGCATGTAACAATATGCCAGTGCAAGAAAGGTTGCAGAAATGTCACCTGTCAACAAATCTCACTACACACCTTTATTACTGGAATCATTTAGTATCATGACCTTTTTGCATGCAATGTTAGCTGCTGTCTTGAAAACACACACTTAACATATGTTTTGATAAGTATTCATCTCTGAAAACATGATTTTAACACAACAAACACAGTGACAAAAATAAAGAATGAATGATCATGAAGTGTCTGAATCAAACTGAGAGCATGTGATATGGAAGTAAAAATCATGTTTTTATTCACGTGTTCTTCGCAATCTCAGAAAACTGTCAGTTTGGGAAAGCTTGGGGGTTGGGCTCCCTGGAAACATTTATTTTTTAGTAATATTCTGATCCAGTTAGCATTGCATTGCATGGCGATTTAACAGCATTTCACCTGAGTAATGATGGAGCTTGCACAGGTGTGACACAGAGTAAGGAAAGCTTTGGGACAGGTAATGTGCGTGGTACAAACAGCTGCGTGTATGCGGTTTCTGTCTGTCTCCAGGAACCATTTTGCGCAGGTATCCAGCGGTCACCAGCACAATCACAGATCACGGATCTGTTTTGAGAGGTTTAAGTCCCACCAGGAGAAGTTCCAAGAATCACACCGGAAAGTGCACCTCAAGTTTTCGAGTTAATTTTGTCCTGTAGCTGAAGCAGAAAATGTGTAATAACCAATCTGTAGAAACAAATTACAAAGTGAACAAACAAGTTGTCATGGGTGTTTTTTACTTCAAGTTTAATTTATCTATGTAATGATGATGGGACATGTTTTTTGTGATCAGACAAGCCCCCCTGGTTGCAGATGAAAGGCTTAAGATTTCTGCTTCCTTCAACCTTCTTCCCCTTTCATTGTTGCCATTTCAAACCTTTTAGTAGATGTAGTCTATGAAAAAGATCTGGGTTAGAAACATAAAGCTTTTGGCATCCTCCTGCAAGCACTCCATGAGGCAGCAGTAGTAAGAGCAGTTGTGGCAGCAGACTGCGGAGAAACAGCTCCTTGGATGGGGATGGAGAGTGAATGTGTGAGCAGTTACCGATGAGCTTCATGAATAGCAAAGGGTAAACCCAAGAAAATACCTGTTTACAGACAATGGTTTTACACCAGCCAGGGATTTTATGTTGTCACTTTACATTGAATAGTCTCCTAGGGAATGGGAGTAAATAGTTACACTCCATCTTGCTCCACTCATGGATGAAAAGTCTCAGATAAATAAACCCGGAAGCAAATTGTCTTCACAGCATGATGCCATTTTCTGCCTAGTTTGCAGTTTCCCCAAGTGCTCCTGAAGGAAATGTGTACAATTCAGGATCATTCTGCTATGCATGGGAGGCAAGTATTACATGGGAAGATGCACAAAATTTGCTGAAAGAGACAGAGATGTCTGGACCTCCATGCAGACCAGATGTCTAAAAGGGCCAGTAGCTTTCCTCTTTGCACATATCAGTTCTTAAACTGTCACCAATTTCCTTCTCTCAAACAGCTGTTTATGATACTCTTCAGACCGCTATCTGAGGTGGAGCTCCTGAAAAGTAATAGACTAGAGAGCCTCAATGTCCTTAGGGACCATGCTGTCATTACAGAGCTGCATAAACTGGCAAGCGAATGAGAGCTTTGCACTGCAGGTACCTTTGCTGAACGCTTTAACTACAGCCATGAGCATAAATTGCGTATGCTCACGAATACTCCTGGGAAGAATAACCCAGACAATATGTGACATTATATGTAATAGTATTTTTCTGTAAGTTTTTCTTGCTTTCAAGGGGAGATGTTACACTTGTAACAGCAGAAAAATGGTTAAACAATTCCCATCAAACGTGTACTAAATTGTACTCGTCCAGCCTATCCTTGCTTTCTGCTTTAGGGATCTGTTCCTGGCAAGCTGTAACAGGAATTAGAACAGAGATCCAGGTAATATATTTGGATGTGTAAGGTTCATGCTTACTTCCCTGTGCGGTCAAAGCAGCAGACCTCACAGGGATCAGGAGATATCAATCTGGAAAGCTAAGGCTTTCTCAAGAGTAGAAAGCAGCTAAATATCTGATCAAAAATCCATAAAATATTTTAGTTTCTTTTTTCCTCTCCAAATCTCAGAAAAAAACCAAGCTTACTTTGAGATGGAAGTTACACACACTGGAATAAAGAAAAATGCTAAAAAAAAATTCTTGTTTTTACATTTTCATTTTGCTAGAAAAAAAGTTCTTGGTCCATGCTTGCTGTTCTGTCATTGCTCAGGTCTATTCTTTCCATCTCCAGATACCTGCTTAAGCTTTAGTTCTTGATTTAAAAAAGAAAAAATATTCAGAATGTGATAGCAAGAAACTTACCTGCAACGTTAAGACCTCTACTTCTTCAGATTCATTAGCTTTCACGCTCAGGAATCTTTTACATATTCCGAAGTCAGCCTGTATGCTTTATTTGCAGTGTGTTAATTTGCCACTTCTTGGTCAGAAAGCACAGTTATCAGGTTCAGGCTTATGAAAAAGAATAAGCTTAAAGACCAAAGTGTGAGAAAGTGTTATCCTTTCAGAGCTCTTGTCTACTATCTAATCTGTGGATTAGCAAGTTTTTACAGGTATGCAATTGAAATCTTGGATAGTAAGCATAAAAAGGAAGAAGGTCAGATATTGTAAGTATTTAAAGCATCAACCTCCCACTGAATTCAGTAGACATTATCTGCATTAATCCTTTGGACTTCTAGGCCAGTGACTGCTGCAAAGATTCCCACTTGGTGTTCAATAAAACCAAGGATTTTATTTTCAAAAGAGTTGTTCTATAAGAACAGGCCGTGCTGTTATGATGATGCATAATGTGAGAGTATGTGTGGACTTTGTAAAGAGCCCTGTATTGGCAGATTACATTACTTCTAATAAGTATGAAGAAGAGTCTTTTGTATAAAGATCACCTATTAACCAAGATTATTCAGTAGAAGTATCTGAAATAGTTCCACAATATTTGAGCTACTTCTGGGTACTAACATTACTGTCTTGATGCTACTCTGAGCTTTCAAACCTGCAAGACAAATAAAGATGCACTGAAAGCCCAGGGTTGCAGAGAGATGAAGGTTTGCTAAAAGGTCATTCACCTTTAAATATGAGGCTGCAAACTCTGAGGGTTTTTGGAATAAATGTAGCCAATGGAAGAACAGAAAAGCATGAGACAGCTACAGTCTGCATGGTGACAAGAAACGTGCAGAGTAGACATTTATATATTGAGTAAATGTTCCCAAGAATCTTTGAAAAGAGAGCAGAAGTCTATTTCCTATGCTTTGTACTTCACTTTTTTGAGGCAATATTTGATTTTCAATTCCACTATTCTGAAACTGGAGTGTTAATGTCATATGTTTATTTTTAATAAAGAAAGGGAGACCAGAAGAGGTTGTGGGAAATATATTTGCTGATTATTTTTTTGATCAGAATGAAAAGAGTGGCTCAAGAATACCCTTGCAAAAGGAGAGAATGAAAGCTCACAATGGTCTGTTTTCTTCTATTCTCATATAGCTCCGTGTATGATGCTGGTGGAAACCACCACTCTCTGTGATTTGTTTCTTACAGTTATTGCATATGTGAGAAAAGATGATGACATACATCTGAGATGAGAAGAGCACAGTTACTATAATTAGTGTTTGTGAAGACATCACTGGTATCCCTGATAAGGTTAGTCTTCTGTCCCAGCCATATATCAGTATCCAAAACCTTGCAGAGCTAACATCTCATCTCTCTGCTGTTAATGTTTGAGGCTAAAAAAAAATAGTATTATTCCTGCAACTCAAAGATTAGGGGAAGACTGTTGGAGTCTGCCTGTACCTTTTAGCACAGTATGATGCATGTTTTTTTGATTGATGCTCATTCTGAATGCAAGCAAATCATCTGGCAGAGAGCAAAATTACCCAGTGACCTAATGTCCTGTCACTGATACACAACTAATTATATGAGCACTGATCCACATAACATCCGTTATGTGAATTTGAATGCCCATCTGTTCACTCCAGATTAATTGTGACACTGATAGCTCCACATTATGAAACCGTTTTTTTTTAAAACTTTCCACAAAAAGCACCACTCTCCCTTCCGCCCCTCTGAACAAAACAAACTCCCAAACCCAAACAAAACCCCAAAATGACCACTTTTCGAAAAAACCTGCAAGGTTATAAGTTCAGATATTCTCTTCACTGCCAGATAAAGCACAGCAGGACCCAAGGGAGTAGCTCATAGCATAAAACACACCTAGCAGTTAGAAAGAAGATATTCTTTACCCAATCTTTTGATAATAAGTAGGGTTTAAAGAAATATTGAAAGGTTCAGTTAATCTTGCTTAACATTAGATATCAGACATGAATGCCTGTATCTGAACTAATCATCCTTTCAGGGAATGATTCCATTGACCTATTTTGTATGTCTACTTTAAGACAAGACAGATTTGTCCCATAAATGGGTTTCTCTCTGCTTCTCCAGCTCTCTAAGGGAGCTTAATATTTGAGATCTGGTATAGATACTCTACTGAAGATGTCTATATTTTGTGAGATTAGTTGCACCGTTAATTTGTAGGTAAATTTGTATATCACATCTCTTTTAACTGCATTTTCTCTTTGGCAGCCTGATCTGGCTGAAGGTGTCCCTGCTCATTGCAGGGGTTGGACTAGATGACCTTTGAAGGTCCCTTGCAACCCAAACTATTCTGCAATTCTTTGATTCTAACTTCTCAGATATTTTGATTCTTTTATCTTTTGACACTTCCTCATGAGTCTGTGCAATTTTTGCTAAAACTGTATATTGAGCCAAATAATCCAAAGAATTGATATTATTTAATATTTGTATCACTTTAAGTGATCCCATTTGTAACATATGTCCCAAGACCACTTTTAGTGAATTCCACTAGAAATCTTCCCCCAGAATTTTATGGTTGTGTTTACAAAAACATGTTAAATTTTCTCACTTTTAAAATAATGGCATGAATTTGTGTATATATGTAAATGCATATATACTTGTGATTTAATTGTTTTTCATCTATCAAATTGAATGACATATTTTGATCCATTGATCATCAGCTGGTGGCTTATGTGAAGTTTATTAGTTATATAGTAGCCATTGCACCATTTTGCTTCTGCTACTAACTTACATTAACCGGCACTCAAAATGGATGAAGGAAGCCAACGGAGTCATGTGAAAGATGTGCCTTAGTTTTGATAAAAGCAAAACCAGAAACTGTACTGTCTGTTTCATGAGAAGAATTCATAGTGCTATTTATTATTGGCATTATTTCAAATGATCCACAATGATCCTAATATTTAAATATGAAATACGAAATGTCTGTTCTTTGGACTATTATTCACTATTTCCACAAAGAGCTTTTCTATGGAGAGTGATGGGCAAAATTTAGTTCTTCCTGGTTTTTGCAAGAAAAAAGTTGATGTCAAGCTTGGGTTAAGAAGCTGTTATAGCTGGACATATATCTACCATACTGTCCTTACACAGAACCTTAGATTTTAGTTAGACATATTAACGCTGGGATTTAATTTGTTATATTTAAGAATTTGACCAGATTTTAGTATTCTTGGATTTGTTTCACTTAATTCTAGATGTTTAAAATGTAGATTTTTTATTTTTTTTTTTAATCTGGCCTAGACATTCTATGCACCTTTACTGGTAATGGAGAGAAATAGGTAGTTCTGTAGAACAATACATCTCATCCCAACTCAGACAGCAAGAACAGATGATATGAAACATTTACTTGTTGTTTTTATTTTTGCACTGATCATGATGTGGGTCCCACTCCTAATGAGTTGATTTGTCAAAGGCAAGTACTTAATTCCTTGTATAGTCATGTAAGAGAAATGGTTGCATTTGGTAGTGCTTCAAGACCTACAGAGGGAGAACTTATCTAAGTGTAGGTATACATCTGATGTAGTGTGCAGAAATTCCAGGAATACATATTGTACAGGCAATACAAGAACAATCAATAGGATGAAGAGGTTGTACGGACAGAAAAGGGAAAATACTGCCTGTTGTTAAAATAGAGTCTACTTTTATATGCAATGCAACATGTTTATATATATGCCAAATACATAGTAAACATCTTGAAAAAGCTCAATTTAAGACCTCCATTCATTATTATATTAAGGTGCCAGGTGCTATGGATGCAATTCATCTCACCTGTCTTGTATAATAAGTATGTACAATGTTTAAAGGGGAGCCATCATTTATGTTGTCTTTATGATTAACTAAGAGAGGAAGACACTTCTCTGCACACCTAAGCCTTTCTTCAATTCAGCTGATCTATTTAAATACCTACCTCATCAAGAGACAATCCACTCACTAGAAGCCCATTTACTTCCTGTGCACATCAGACACAGATTTTTGCATTAAATAGACCTACTATAGATCCAGTGAATCCCATCCAATTCATCCCTGGGAAAAAGATGTCTCAGGCTACAAAGAATGTACAATTTTACTTCAGTTCAAAAAATTTGTACTTTATTAAAGGACAAATGAGGTATGCTAGGGAAAGTACAATAGAATTTCATGGACTTCAGAACTGAGAAAAGAAGTTGGACAACATATATTAAGACACAGTACATCATTCCCTGCACACCTATGCAGATTTTCGTGGTGTAGTCCAAATGACCACTCTAGACACAAAATAATTCTATTATTATTATGAAATCTGATATAATTTTAAAAATAGCTGTAAATCTTAATACATAGCTTGTTTTAAGCCTAAATTACTGGAACAAATCTCAGTTTGTGTAGACCATATGGTCTCATGGCGTTGCCTGTCATGTTGCCTCTGTTTTTTCTGTAGGCATCTATATTCTTTGACATAGTAGAAATAATAGCAAATCTATGTCAAAAGTTACATTATTTCACAAAGAAGAACCTGCATACTAATTTTTTGCATGATCAGGCACTAAAAAGACTATTTTTTAAAAAATACTAAGGTTACGGAGACTTTTTTTTTTCAGAAAACATTACTGGAAAGCTTAATATTGCTGCAATATTAAACCATAAATATGTGCTCCCTTCTAACTGTAACTTATACCATATTGTGTTTCTGTGATATGATCTATCTGCACTGTAACTTTTTGTTTGTTCGTTTGTTTTGGTTTCTTTTTAGGACATTTTTGCTAAAGAAATAACCAGTATTTACATATAACAGGTATATCTGATTCAGTTTAAAGGGGAGCCATCAGCTGGGTTGTCTTTATAATTAAGAGAGGAAGACACTTCTCTGCATATCTAAGCCTTTCTGCAATTCATCTGATCTATTTAAATACCTACCTTAACAGCCATTGACATTAGCTATTTAGTATTTCAAATTGTATGTAATAACTTGAATCAGTTATTGAAACAGGAGAATTAAATTCAGGAGAATTAAAGCTGCTATGGTATTTGTATATGGTATTTTCTGTAAAAAAAAACCCCAAACAAACAATGAAGATAACAAAGATAAGGTTTTCCTGTTTTTATGACTTCATTAAATATAAGACAACCTATTTACTGCTGATGCACAATTTAACAGCATCATGTTTGTTAACAAAATTCTGTGATCATAGTGCTTAATTTCTTACAGAAATGAAGTTTCATATTTAATAGTGCCTCCTTTTCCCCTTGTTTGAAAGATTATTCAATTTACATATAGATAAAACTCAACACTTCAGCAGGAAATCTTATTGTGGGAACACAAATTAAACCAGCAATTTTAGTAAATTAGATAGGAACTACACAAGCTAAGTTTATATTTTCATATGTCAAGTTGAAAGTTTGAGAGCTGTTTTGCAAATGAATTAAAAGCCATAACCAGTACAAAAAAGTATTTACAACAACATTGTTCAAAATTGCCCCTTATTGGTACTTATTGGGAAAAGCAAAGAAATAACCATTATCAATGAAAAGTGTACTTTAAATAATAATATTACTTTTTCCTGGAATTTATATTTTTAAATATATAATCAAATTTACTGATTAGAGGACATTTATTCAAAGCAGAGTTGATGAGGAAAATTTCCACTTGAGTAAATTTTGCAGACTGCATTTGTAGCCTGAAAACCAGTTTAATTGCTGGTAAAATCCAGCTGAATTAGTTCTCAAGCTACATCTTAGTAGATATACAAAGAACTGAGGTTCTGCAAGTAATAAATCATGAATCCCTGTAAGTAAGTGAAAAACAGTTTGGAAAACCTGTAATGGATGTTGTTATAATTATATCTTGGATTTTCCAATTAAAATGGTAAATTTTTATAGTGATCATTGTCTCAGCCAACCTGAAAAATAATGTCATTAAAATTTTGTGGAATGGCTTGCAGTTATCTTGTGTCTTGAACTGATTATTTTTATTATACTGTGCAGTTTGCTAGTTAAAGGCAAAGCTGAAAATGTCATATAGAGGGTTTAAAGGTCAAAAAAAGAAAGCTGCCTTTCACAATAAACTTTCTGTATGGCTTTGGCAATGAGTCTGTCAACTGCTTACAAGCTATCAAATATGTTAGCAATTTAAGCTTTATGTTCACTGCCTTTGGATGAAATAACTTTGATAAACAAATTCCAACTCCAAAAATAACAGTTGCATTTTTGTTTCAATCAAATATGTCTCTAAAGAAAAAATAATATTTAAAAACATAGAAAGCATATTTTGTCTAAGCTAGATCTTTTCTACATGGTAATATTTGGAACTAGGTTAGTTTTAAGATTTCTTGCTTAAAAAAAAAATCAACAATTATTTTTTAATCAATACTTAACATAAGGTCTCCGTTACAAAGTTAATGAATGTTCATTGTTTTGTGTTGGCATGAATAGCTTAGCAAGATCTGGCAAATTCCATTATTACTTCTGAATGATTTACTCATATTAGCTCCTTCTGTGTGTAGGAGTTTCTGAATAACCAAGTTGATGGAGAGGTAAAATACAGCATAAAATGAAATCATATAATGGAAGCCTAATGCACTAATCAAATGAATGAGGATGACGATAATAAAAGAGATATTTAAAAATACTCCTACTTAGAAACAAAACAAAGCAAGGAAGTATGTCAAAAGCTTTACTTATGATGGAAAGGACACAGTTACTTAAACATTGTATTTCAGTGCTTTTTCAGGTGCCGTGGATGATTTGATGTGGTCTCCAGCTGTCTCTCTAGAGAGGTACTGAGCTGCTAGTGACTGTGTCCTCTCTGCAACCCCTGTGATGGCTGTCGCAAGGATATCTCAAAAGTCAGCAAGATCTTACCTGTGGGCAACTGGAGTGAGTCCGTTTTATTTAACAGGCTGAGCTGAATGGCTGGCTAATTTGTGAAATGTATTGTCCAGATCTCTGCAGACTGCAAAGAGAGCTGGGGTTGTTACTGCCCTGGCATAAAACACATATTTAGATGATTTATGTTTGAGCTGAATTCTGCTGTGTGTCTTATGTAATGCGCTGTATGTAGTGTAAGAGGCAGGAGTGTAAATGTAGGTATTAATAGCATCAAGAATACACTAGGGCATGTGTCTGGCTAAGACAGAAGGTATGGGAGACTAATGCGCTTCTGGAGCAGCAGCTGAAGGCCTGGCAGGTACATTGGGGTGTCACATGAGGGATGGCCATGTTCAGGAATCTGAATTTTTCCTGCAGACTGCACAGTCTTCATCTCAAAGACAAACTTCAAAGACAATCTTTTTGATTTTCTGTGTACTCCATGCTTAACACAATGGTACCCAGGTATTGAGCATTTCACTGCTTCCCTTAGATACTGTTGTCATACAAGCATTTATGGAACGTCCATTTTTGTATGCAAGAATGGGGCAGATTTTCTTAATCTCATGAAGGAAGGTGAGCAACACCCAAGCATTTTTAAATTTTGTTATTGTTTTTAAATGCAGGAGTATTGGCAGGAAACAAAAATTATATATGTAAAATATTTTGCCCGGGGCCCTTCTAGAAAAATCTTCACCCATTGAAGCTTTCTGTGGAAACTTTATCTGTCACATCTGTAGACCAAGGTCCTGGATTAAAAAAACAAAGTTTGTCGTTAAATACAGTACGCTATAATACTTACTGAAGTATATTAGCCAGTAAGATCATTCTGCAGAGGACAAATTGTATAATTTGCTTGATTTGAATCTACCAAGTGATGGCAACTTGGATCATCTACTTGACTTATATTGTTTACAAGACTATTAAGCTGCAAGTGCAATCACTGTTTGTTTGATATACCTTTTGGGTTGACAAGGGAAAAATGCTTTTAGCGGTAGAAAAAAAAAATGATAGTGCTTGCTAGTGCTGATCACAACTTTTCCAGTCCAACATATTTCAGTAGACAAATTCAATTTTCCCAGATCCCTATACGTACTAGGAGAGGGTGGGAGAGAGGCACAGAGTCAACAACAGAGGAACAGCAGTTTAAGGACCACATAGGGAAGCTGTATTGAAATACATGGGGCTGTAGGTGATTCCCCAGGGGTGTTGGAAGAACTGACTCACATGATTGTGCAGCTTCTGACTATAATTTATGCAAAATCATTGAGATTGAGAAAATTCAATGAGAAATGTGAAACAGACAAGGGAAGACTAGACCTCAGCAGTGCTTTTGATAACATACTTTCCTCCCTACCCCTTGGAACCTGAGGAAGTGGCTGGACTGATAGGTAGATGGGTTAAAAATTGTCTAAACGACTGGGCTCAAAGGATATTTTAATCCATCACTTGCTATCTCTTTGGCAGTAACTAATGTCCCAATGGTCTGTACTGAGGCTGATGTTGTTCAATAGCTTCATAAATGACCAAGGTAATGAGACAAAATACCCTTCAGCAGACTACAGAGGGTGGATGGCACATCACAGTGTAAAAACAACCTCAGTTTGAAGTTCTTTGAGAAACTTGAGGAGCGGAGTAGAGTTCAAAAGGGAGAAGTATGACATTTTTCACCTATGGAGGAATAGCTGCATAAGTTAGGAGCTGACTGGATGGGTAGCACCTCGCTGAAAAGCACCTGGAGGTTACAGTGAAGATCAACATAAGGCAACAGTATGCTTTCACCTCAAATAAGTCAAACTACATATTGGTATTTATAAGGAAAATTATGGCAGGTAAGGCAGAAGTTATTGCATGCCATAAAGTGGTGGTGAACTCACACTTGGAAATCTACGTCCACTTTCTGGTCACACCAGTTCAGGAGCGACTTGTAGAAAAAGGGAAGAGTCCAGGAAAATAAAGTTGATCTGGGACATGCAGTGTACTGGAGCATGACTTATTATACTGGAGGAGCTGCTTCATGTGTGTAGTCAGATGAAGACGAGACAGAATTCACTGAATGTAGTTAGTCTAAGGCACGTAAACTTCGTGGTCTGAATTTGCCAATGAATCCCTTCATTGGAAAAATGTATCACTGAGTATTTGTTGTCATTCTCTAACTGTTCCAGTTTCTTTCTGTCTTGGTTAAGATTGCTCTCTTGAGAGGAATTAGTATAAAGTCAGTGAAGTTTCAGCAGAAAATATTTTATGCATTTTAACAATGACAGTAATTTTACAGTGAGTAAATAAACATTTGTTTATCTTCCCAAAAGATGTCATCTTAATTTGAAAACTTTATGATTCAGTACCTATCTACAAATAAATGCTCTGCTTTAATTAGGGATAGCAGGTCCAATTCAGAGATTGCATAACTACATCTACAATTTTTTCTATAGTCATATTAAATGATCATCTTCATTCCAGTTGGCCCTAATATGGAAGATTGGTTCCCCTTTACAAAATGTCTTTTTTTTCAACACCACATTGTGCAAAAGTAATCTTAAAATGCAGGCATAAGGTTCTGAACATAAGCAAATAGCACTTGTCAGCACATGTGAAAAATCAGCATCTTTAGACTACTGAATTTCAAACTTTTTTACAATGATGTTCCAATCTGAGGTTCAATCTACAGCATATAAGTTTCAGTCTTCTGAGAAAGCAAAGAGTGTTTCAGGATATGCACAAAGTCTTTGGAAGCAAATTTTCTTTAGAAAAGAACCAGTGGCATCCCTCAGGGATCAGTGTTGGGATCGGTCTCTAGTTCAACATCTTTGTTGGTGACATGGACAGTGGGATTGAGTGTGCCCTCAGCAAGTTTGCCGATGACACCAAGCTGTGTGGTTCGGTTGATACGCTGGAGGGAAGGAATGCCATCCAGAG
>JANHGB010041751.1:7531-19775 GCA_026283785.1 Coracopsis vasa
GCTGCTCTAAATCTCTTCTCTGCCCAGCCTGTAGCTGTGCCTGGGATTGCCTGACCCAAGTGTAGGACCTTGCACTTGGCTTGGTTGAACTCCCTGAGGTCCTTAAACTCTTATTGTATATAACTGTTGACTTTTCAGAGATAACTACTGTTATCCTTGCATGCCCACATTCAAGAAGCAGCTGTATATTGCGCTGCTCTTCAGACACATCTGTCTAAAACAAATGCATCGATAACCAAAGCAAATGCTATCAGGTATGTGTTAAATGTGCCTTGTATTTTTGCTTGATCTTGATGAGTGATGCTGAATGAATTAAACTCATGACTTTTCAAAGATTTTTTTTGCATGCCATGACACTGTTGAAAACCAAGATATTGTTTAAAATCATTCCAGCAAAGCGAGGATATCTTAGGATGTGTGTAAAGTGACTGCAGCCTGGGGAAGTGTGTTACACATAACTCTTTGTGGACACTAAACAGTGTCATTTTCACCTCCTGAAGAATTGCTGGATACAAGCAAATTTGGTTTGTCTCTCATTTTTAGCATTGGCAGTAAATTTGTTAATATAGAAGACTTTCAAATTGCAATATTCTGGTTTGGTTTAAACGATCGTGTTTTATTGTTGTTTTGTGTGGCAAAACCTTAAAAAACCTTAATAATTACGTTTTCTCTTAGGACAAACCCTATTCTAAACTTGTAGTAGCTGGAATTCAAGTAGCAGCTCTAAATTCTCATTAATGCTTCTTCCAAGAGCAGATGTCAGCTTCAATTCCTATTTTATCAATGCAGTTATCTCAGCAAATGAGGTGCATGGAGAATATGAGTGTTGATATTTCTTCAGCTGTGTGTCTGCAGCTTTTAATAATAAGATCCTTCTCAGCTCATGGGAAAACATGTCCTAAATATGCTTTAGATTTTGCAGGTCTTTGAAGCAGGACATCAGAGAGGTTTGTTTGCAATCAAATTAAGGTGCTTTAATTCAGAAACGATGAAGTAATTAAGGATGAATTATGAAAACGATCTTTGTGTCTTCAAGTAAAGAAATCTTCATTCCGCAGTAATATGATGGAAGTCAAAGCCCATTGAGGCTTGAAGGTGAAGGCAGGGGTTAATATTAGCAATTCAGAGCTTCCTTTACTAGCTTTTGTATAATAATGCTTTTCAATACCCTATTTTCCAAATCCCTTTTCTTAGACTTTGCCATACTTTTCACATGGCAAAGACTGAGCAGGTGTCAGAACCAGAAAGGTGTTTCCAGGCCTTTAGGAGTAAGTTCCTAAACCATAAACCATGGACCTTAAAATGCACTTCTCCTAGCAGATCTCAAAGGGTCTGTATAGAGCAACTTGGCCAGCTCTTCTGCAAATGCACTTTGCACCCAGAGCCATTTCTTTCAAGCTTCAGAGAAGTTTTAATCATTCATAGTCAGTAATGCCAACACACCGAACGACAGGAAGATAACGTGAGAGGAAAGGGACCTTTTGTGTTGGGATGGAGATAAACCTGTTTGTTTACTGGTCCATGAGATTCAGTAGCAGGCACCTTAAGGTGTTCTGGTACAGTTAGAAAGCAATATTTTGTATGAGATCAAAGATATGTGATTTCCTGATTCTTTTGCAGTCATTTCAGGAGATGAATGTAAGAATCTATTTCACCAAGATTCATGTCACTACTGGTTAGCTGCAAAGTGGCACGGTTGTACTCTGTTTTAAGGAGAAATATAAGGTTAATAAATTAATGGCTAGAAATAACATGTTTGAGGACAAATCCGAGCTGGATGTATTGATGGAAATTCTGAGTAATAATGCTGGACTCCATGGGGATACCCTTGAGCTAGGGAGAACAGAACTAAGTGACATCTGCTGAAATTATACTTTTGAAGGACCATGCACTTGCTTTTATGCCCTGTGAGCCCTAATCATGACAGATTTGCCTCCTACTTTACAGTATAGTTGGCATAGGATACAGGCAGCCTGGCTGCATCAAAAGGAGAAATAAATGCCTACTGGAATGGATAATCCATGTCCAGGAAGCTTCTTTTTTATCATTTACAGCGAGGTAGCCATGAGTGACATCAGTATGTTGAATTTCCTGTGGTTGGCTTAGGAGCTGTGTGTTTGTTGCCTGCTAGGGCAGGGGTGAGACATTCTTGCTGATCCATGGTGTAATTCTGGCGTGACTCAGCACCTGCAGAGTCTCTCCTTGCTCCCAGGCATGGACCACACTTTGCTCTCTGAAGGCACTAGTGAAAACTCGGTGTTTGAGAGCAAAAAGAGCAGTTTCCTTTGAGGGTGGATGAGGGAGAGCAGGATGATTATAAACGATAGTCACTATTATGCTGGATGGCATTTGAAAATGAGAAGCTTGAAAACTCCCTTAGCTGCTGATTTGTGTCATAGTTATCCTTCAAGGCATGCAATGACAAACTGCTGAGAGAGATTAACTTGGCTGCTAATGCCCATGGAGGAGCATCAACTTAAGCATTAATCTTGTTTTGTGGCTTTTGTCAGTGTTGCATAAAGGTAGGTGTATTGTAATTGATCTCCAAACCAGAAAGGAGATGTTAATATGTAGCTAGTGGCAGAATAGTCAAAATAAAGACCCATAGGATAATAGAAAATCCTTTGTTCACCCAGGGAAAGATTTACAACTTTCTCAGCTAGTTGAGAGAACAACGTTATTATACTGTCAGGTTGTAGTAATTTTACACTGATGTGTAGGAAATCAACTGCAAATCACCAAATAGCCTGATAAATTCATCTGAGCCCAGATCCACTAAATGGCTGTGAACATTTCTAGACACCCTGAGTATAAAACTGCAGTTCTCAAAGCTCCTGTTCAGCTCCCCTCTAATGCTGACAGTCAGACAAAGCGGTAAGTGCTTATGATATTGCTGATACTCGTGTTGCTTCTCACATGCTCAGAAGCACCTTACCCTTGATAGAACCTATCTCATGGCCAAACTCTCGATCTCATCCCCAAACCCCATCATTACCCACAAATCTGTTTCCCTCTATGGCCGCCGGGGCTTGTTCCAGTTCATTTTAGGTGTGGATTTCGTGCTGCACAAACACTGGAAGCAAGAGGCATTATTTTTCAGACCACAGGTTCCATGGATGACAGTGTGGGGACTGGCAGTATCTGCTGTCCAGCTAGTAGTAGGTTGGTGATTGCAGCATGCCTCCAGGCTATGGAGATACCCAGCCTGTGCCTGGAGCATTGGGAATGCTTTCTGCAGACAGGAGTGAGGAAAGCTGGGCTCCCTGTTGAGTCTCTTAAAGTTTGCAGTGAGAAAGCACACTCTTTGGGCACTCACTCACATGTGGTAACCTGGATATCAATCTCAAGGACTGCAGAACCCCAAGGACTGCTCATACTGTTTTATCCAGGGACTGTTTCATGCAAATGTTTCATGCACATACCTCCGGTATTGTCCTTAGTCCTCAGTCTATCCAGAGTTATCCTTCATTATAGAATCATAGAATAGATAGGGTTGGAAAGGACCTTAAGATCATCCAGTTCTCTTGTATCCCAACACATCTGCTTTCGTACAAATCAGAGTGGAGGTGAAGAAGAGCTCTTCATCCCTCAGTCTGACTGATACTGCTTTGGGAGGTGTGGGTTTGAATTTCATTTGCACCCCAGGTTTCCAGCTCTCTGGGTGAATGCTCTAGCCACAGATCCCGGGATAAAAAGG
Source organism: Coracopsis vasa (assembly GCA_026283785.1). Classification (NCBI taxonomy): domain Eukaryota; kingdom Metazoa; phylum Chordata; class Aves; order Psittaciformes; family Psittacidae; genus Coracopsis; species Coracopsis vasa. The sequence continues at coordinate 11,229 of JANHGB010041751.1, forward strand.
GACAATGATGTACCTATGTGGTCATGTTGAATTGCAGCAAGTCCTGGGTTGGCAGCGGTGATTCCCAACCTCAGGAAAGCCAGACAGGTGTCAGATTTAGGGTATGACTTTCTTCACTTGTGGTGGGCCAGTGTTATGGGTCAACGCTCTTCTGGGCTGCCTGCATTGAACAGGGAGCACAGGATTCAACCACTGAGCTGTGAATTCCATTGCATGGACAAGATGTTGAAAATTAGGAAACACAGTGCTCAAATGCCGGCAATGAATGAATCCCTCCTTATATCTAAGCCTCTGTAACACATTGGAACTAGAGAATGAGCAGTCTGTGATATGACATTAAGCACATTACACATCATCCTGGGTTGGACCCCTTGGTTGGTAGAGCCTGATGTAAGTCCTTTGATTTCAGCATAGTGAAAAACAATTTAAGGCAGTGTAGGATGGGGATCTGACCCAAAAAGTTTGTCATGGGAATGAAATGCCAGATGTCAGGTATCCCCTTTGCTCATGTGGTCTTGGCTGAGAAAGAGATGATGGCTCATTTCTGGTGGAAAATACTGAGTTTGACGGTGAGTGAGCTGTAAGATGGCATAAAGAGAGTAACTGCCCGTAAATCAGAAAACACTGCCAAAAGAGAGTGTAAATGGGAGCCCTGTACTTGCTTACACAGCACATTTGCTGGTAAGGCTTTTAATAATTTCAAACCAGTAATGCAGGTGTACTGTATTTCATGTGAAACAGAAGTAACTGTGAACAGGTCAGTGTAAAATCCATAACTGTGCCTCTGTAGGACTTCTTGTGGATGGACAAATATCCCTTAGCACAGGATCGGGGCCATAATGGGCAAACCTCACTTTCCAGAAAGCCACTTCCCCCCTCCCTTCATCAGGATGATAGATGCACTCAGTAATGTCTATTTGACATTTACTGTCTTAGATACCACACTTGTGTCTCTGTGATAGAAGATGTGTGATGTGGTAGCAGCCTCGCATTAATGCAGCTCTCAAGTCCAAACAGAGCCTGATGTCTTCTTTTGTAAAAGCAGGTTATAATTTTTGTTACCTACCCCTTAATTTTCCACCTATGAACGCGTTCCCCATAATTCTATTGTATCAGCTGTTATACAGATTAGCTGATTTGCATGCTCTGCCAAGCTTAACTGAGAAGATTTAAGTCTGCAGGTCACATTTATTAGCAGAGGCAATACTCCTGGGGGACATTTGCTTCATTTTTCATCTTTAAGTAGACAGGACTGCCAAAAAATTAAACATACTTGTCTAAGAGGGAGAGAGGAGTCAGTAAAAGCATTAGTGAAGTAGCAGTGATTTCAAAATCGCTTCTTATGTATTGATTTTGAACCAGTGGAGAGAAATACTGTGATATTTCTGGTAAAGTGTTGTGAAGAAATGTACATTATTTGCCAAGCAAATCCCTACTTAGCTTTCTGTGGTTATCTAATCCCTAGATTTCCAGTGTCTGAGAATTAATCCCTTCCAACAATTCTAGTTTTCCCCTAAAAAGCACTGTTGGTAGAAAAAGAAGGGCAGTTTCTAATTACAGGAAGCAGGACTGAGTCTGGTCTGCACCTGCAGAGATTCCAGCTTGGACCTGCGGCTTCTGATCCTGGGTCTTCATTGTCTCTGCCCCAATTCCCATTCCACCTCTGTTAGGAGCCAGCAGGAGGGGTGATGTGTAGCCAGAGGGCTGGAATCATGGCTGGGCATGACTGAGCTGTGGAAAAGCAGAGAGCAGACAGGATATGAGGAGATGTTTCCTTCTTGTGAGTTCAGAGCAGTCATGTGGGATATCCTTCAGGCAAAAGTACGTTATTAGATGTATTGTGCACGTTCACCAGCAGTAGGTCCTAATATATATAAAACAACAGGGTTTTTCAGAAGTATCTATCTCACATGCTAATAAAGTGGTTCTGTATCACTGAGAAAACCAGGTGCTTTCATGTCAAATGCAGTTTGAGAAACAATGAACTTAAATTCTTCGCCATGGTTTTCTAAGGATGGAGGAATTGACATGATGTGGAAGTTTCACTGGCTGCAGTCTCACTCTAACCATGTTATTCCTCAGCAGCAACAGGATGGCTAGAGATGAAAAAGCAGCTACTCCTATAGCTGGATGATGCTATGGGGTTAGAACAGTTTGCCTTGCCCTGGTGTTAGACATATACGATAGCAGTGAGAAATCAGCACAGTAAGCACAACTGCAGGCAACATGAGCCCAGGGCACCAGGCAGCTCCATGCAGGCACTGCCCTGCAGGCAGGAACACACTCTGCTCACACTGAAGATGTGCTCTGCTAAAAGAATTACCATAAAGCAAAGTGCTAAGGCATCAAATGTTTTAACATGCTAGAGACACAATACTTGTCATACTTGAGAAATACCTGAGAGCATTAGAATCTAAGATACCATTGGTTTATTTTAGTATTCATTGAAGAGGTCTTCATGCCACGATGGATTTCCTGAAAAGAGAGTGATTGTCCCACCTGAATACTCTTGAAATCCTAGCAAAATGCTGCTTACCACAACATTACCTACCCAAAATAAGACATGTTTTAATGCAAATTGCAGATGTTCCTGCAAGGTGATCCCAATTAGTCCAGCTCCTTTCCTAACCAAGTGAAGAGCATCATCACCCCTAAAACGAGCCAGTTGGACACTGTAAGACAATAAAATCTCAATTGCTCTAATGTGTAGAAGTGTAGTGAAAGAAAACAACACAAATCCTGAGTGTGTGCAGAGTGGGCAGATAGTTTCTGATATGCTGAAGGGAAATTACTCAATTTCATCAAAATACTATGAACCCATCACTGAGTGGAAGATTTGGTGTTAACTGTGGCTTGTGATACATGAGTTTAAAGGTGTTTGCATTTAGAAGAAGCGCTGTTTATTGTCTTGCTGCTTGCAAATGGATCTTCTTTATAAATCACCATTAAGATCCTGTGAGTGCATTCTCTGCCACTGAGTTACAGATCTGTCTTCTAATAAAAGGAGAGTGCTGCAGAAAACAAGTGTCAGTCAGCTCCTGCTGAGCTTGTGCAATGGTTTCCTTGTTATTTGATGGAAGCTAAAATAAAGCAACGAATCCTGAAATGTGTTTGTTCACATCAAATGCCACTGGTGTATGTCTGCCTGGGGTTGCTCCTTTTGGTTTTGATGCAACCTAGAGGCAATAATACATGTTTGTATACCAGGCTCGCTGTAGATAAAGCTGTACGTCAGATTCATCATGAAAAGGAGCCTTGGTTTGTAATGACAACAATGGCCGTGCTTCCCCATGACTTTACTGTGGTCAGATTTTTACTCCTGGCTCTTTCTATTACAAGCAATCATAAAGAAATTCCCCAGGAAACTTTAGTTTCTTGTACTGTCAGCCAAGTGAGGTGCATCAGTATATCATTTTAATCGAAGGTAGCTATAACAGGTAGAGAAAATCAGTACTAGCTATTGCTTGTATTAATATAGAGTATGAATTACCTTTTATTTGGACGTTTTGTCATATTTATCCCCAGATCTGCCATTGGGAAGCTGGGAGCAGAGGTGTTTGAGGCTGTGTACAGCTATCTCAAGCAAGCGAGACAGCAGAATGCCAATGAGGAAGAGATCAGGAGACACCTGGAGAAAATGGTTTCTAGAGCAAGTGATTGCTTTGAAGTGGATCAACTTCTCTACTTCGAGGAGCAGCTACAGGCTTCAGAATCACATCTTCAGCTGTAAAAGGTGTGTCAGTGGTAGAAAAGGTAAGGGGGGGTGAAGGTGTCTTCTTCAGGTCAGCCAGCAAGTATGGGAGGTATTTGGAGGAACCACAGAAGGTAACTTAGTACATAAGCATGTGGGTAAACTCCATTTGAGGATCCACACTGCAGTGAGAAGTGCATAGCTATGGTACAGAATACAGGGACAGGAAGAACAGATGTTTTGCTTGTTACTATTCCTTGTTCAAAAGGACTGCATTTAATCTCTGTGACTTTAAAGTGAGCTGTGAAAATACATTCATAAGTGTATATTTACATACACATATGAGTGCTCAAATAGACAGGTATGTATATCCATAGAGGCAGAAAGATATCTGGCCATCTACCGTATGTGTGTGAATGTACAGAGGCAGAGGCATGAGGCCTGAGCTATGTCTCACTATGTTAGATAGGAATCCTTACTGCAACTTGTGAGAGTTTTGGATCAAAGTCATTGTACACAGATGGAACAATAAACTGATTATTTTTGGCTTGTACATGATATTGGTAATGTTTTTTCTCATGTAATGCTTATCCTCCCTTCTGCATATGCATCACACTTTTGCCAATTTCAATTGCATATCATGCTCTGACTATATACCTGATGTTTTCCTTCTGCCTCTTCCTTCTTTATTCTGCATTCGGAGCTCTTTCATCCATCTGTGTAAAACACTGAAGGACAGCAATAATACAATCTACAAAGGAATCTCAAATGAATTTTTAAGCATTGAACCATTATCATAATCCTTATGCTTCCTGCTTTTCTGCCCCAGCTCTTAAAGGACTCAAGGACTGAATTAGATAAATTAAAAGAAATTCATAATATGAATATAAAAAACCATTGCTATTTGACCTGAGATTACTTACAGCTAAAGGTACTGATGCTGACAGCAAGCTAAACAGTTCTTCTGATCCATCTTTGTGACATGCTTTAAGAGACTCAAAGGGAAAGGTAAGTTGAGTCCTCTTAATCTATCCCAGCAGCAACACAAACTGAGGAAGCAAAGGAGATGCCCAGCTACAAAACCTGTGGCATTATAGTTCTAGCTCAAAGAAACTCCTCATCCTTCTCACTGCTGTGTCTGGGTACCTGCTTCCAGAATTTTGGCACATGACTTCATTTAAGACCGTTTAAAACCACAAGTGCTGAAGTCCAAGATACAAGAGGAGCACTTGGATGTTGCAGGCACTAAAACATTCACAAAGCAGACAAGAAGTAACTAACAAATGGTGAGAATAATGTCAGGGGGGCATTGTTAAATGTCTACATATCAAACTCAACAGGAAACTTTTCATCTTTGAACTGTAGTAAACACCCAAAGATAAATCCCATGGATTCGACAGAAATCCTTACATTGCTGCTTCTTTTGAGGGTCGCTTCAGAAAGGTGGTAGGTTACATTATATGCCTTAGTCTCTACTCTCATTTCCCAATAAATCTCTACCTTTTCCAGATCTCATCACTTCCAAAATACTCAGCAAATGGTTGGGTTTGAAATTGCATCATCCAGACCAGAACTGGCTCTATTTTAGAGTCAGTAAGGTCCATCCCTTCCAGAACTTGAGAAAACTCAATGAATTTGTCTTCTGTTACTCTCCTTTCCATGATCTCAGGGAGGATATGCATCAGGAATTCCATAGCTGGCTTTTGGTTTGTGTTTACTGGTGTTTAAAGGCCTTGGAATATTCTCCTGCACTTACGCAGCTGCACAGTAAGTAGCCTTCAATGAGGACTTCATGTGCCATAGTTTTCTGGTTTCCAACATATAAGAACCAAATATTATCATCATGTTAGTATTATCTTGTATTGTTCTTGTTTTGTGTGATATTATCATAAACCTTACACACACATCTCCTATCAGATCTTCTCTTTAGGTCATCACTGGCTAAAAATCCACTCATCCTAAATATTTTGGACTAAACAGATCAAGGAAGTGTTTATAAAATGTCTACAGATACATGAATCAGACACTGTGACAGAGAGCAGCTTATACACCCTTGGGTAGAGAGGTTCATGCCATAGTGCCAGATGCAGTGTCACTACTGAGCTTCAGGAAGATGCTTTTGGTACAGTGGGATTGAGTATTAGAGGTAGCAGCATTTATTGAGATGCTGTGCTGATAATCTCTATGTATGGTTATCAGATTAATTATATTTTCTGCAATCAAGATTAGTGTAAAAAAGTGTAAGTTCAGATCTTGTATAAGATACATTTTAGTTTCCAGTTTTATATTGCTTGCTGGGGGAAAAGGGTTTAAGATGAAAAAGAAACCACCTTAAGTCCCTGTCTTTTATATATGAAACACATTTGATATGTGAAAACATAAACAACATACAAGCAAGTTCATTCCCAGCAAAATCCCATTGCTGGTGGTCATTAGTAGAAACCTAAAAGGAGGGAGAAGGATTGTTATTATCATGGATCTTCAGTAATAGAAAAGCAACAAAGCTGCTGGAAGTAAATGTGAGGCAATAAATGTAAAGCCATTAGGTTGCTGCAGATAGGGCTTTATAAAAGGTCCCATTTGACCTACATATTTGTACTAAAAGCATCACACGCATCAGGCAATCTTGCTGCTTTTCTGTTGACCCTCCTAAGAATGCTACAAGCTGTATTACTTGATGCAGAGATATTGCAAACAAAGGAAGTGAGTTGGGTGAATGCTTTGAGGCCTTGAACCTGGTAGAAAGGTGCTTGAACTATAGAGGCAAAAAGAACATTTGAGTTTTTCCATGAGAAATTGAACTGTCAACATCTTGTCCACAACTGGATTAGGAGGCAGATCAGTTTATCTGTCACAGCAAACAAAAAGTAAGTTCATTCTTAGAGGTGACTGCCCTGCCAGATAACCCTTAGAAGGCACCAGAGTTCCCTCTCTCTAAGGTGAATTAGAGGTTTCCAATATGGGAAAATCCTGCCTGCAGGAAAGGACCACCCTTCCTACAGGACCTGGCTCTGTGGGTGCTGCTTTGGGACAGCCAGCTCCGAGATGCCCTCAGGGCACAGCCAGACCTCACCCTGGACCACTGATGGAGCATCAAGCAGATACACAGGTGAAAGAAAGGTAGAAAACAGCAAATTAGGTTTATGGATAATACTAAGAGTGACCTTTCAGTGCACTATAGGTGCAACCAGTGTTATCTGAAGGAATTTTTTGGACAAGAGAATAAAAGCTCAAACAGGAGATTCAGGAGACAGTCTTCCCACAGGTAAAAATGGGCTCTGTTTTGTTGTCATCTTCATTCATACTTGGCTAGCTGCTATGAGAGTACAAAGGCAGAAGTGTACAAACAAGAAATGGTACTTCCAAAGAAAAATGGCAAATGGAAAGGGAGAATGTTACTCCTTTGTGCTAATTGACAGTCTTGTGTGTGGATATATTTTAGCATTTAGAATCCACAGTCTGTCTTAGGAAGCCTGAGAATGTTATACCTTTCTATATGTATTTATAGAGAGGAATGGATTGTGAGTCTATCATGAATTGTCTGTGTATCTCTTATCTGTCTCTGCATCTACACATGCACACGCAGACATATATACAGGTATAGGTATGTATATATCCTTATGCACAGCACATGACCGAACCTTCAAGATACCTTTTCTCACTTGATTAACAAATATCTGCCAACTGTGAGGAAAACAGTCCTTCAAGCAGGTAAACACACAGCTGAATGCACTTTGATGGGAAAACCCCCAAATTCACCATCAGCTGCTGCTTCAGGCATTGTATAAAACAGCCCCAAGGCAATCTATGCCTCAGAGACCCCACAGCTGAAGCACCAAGCAGAAGGATGAGTGGAAGATGGCTCTGAGAAGCAACCTGAACAACCTACAAGGTGGGTGCTCCTATTGCTCCTCACCTGCTGCTGTGTCAGGCAGTCAATGGCTTGTGGGTACTGGGGGAAAGCAAGGCATGAAGAGCAATGGGATGTTTAGTGAGAAATGAAATGAGTTTTAATAGAGAAACCCATTATTTCCTAATTTATGACTCTGGTTGTGCAGGTGAGTGTGTGGGTGATGGACTATTGAAGAGGTGGTCAGGGGTGACTGAGTGCTATGAACAACCTGGGCATCTGGGAATTGCTCTGCTTCCTCCATTGCTACCTGCTTACCCCTCAGGGGCTGCCTTACTGTGCCATGGCATATGGATACTCTTTTGGGCTGTATTGTTTCCCCTCAGCATCTCTAAAATGAATTCTATTTACTCTTTTTATATTGGAGCCTCTTTTTCCTGGCAGAGGCCCCTATATTGATCTGCATCTATGAAGGGTCAGCAGTGTGACAGTAGGCTTAAATAATGCATTGGAGTCTGCTCCCTCTGCTTTCAGTGAGCTCCAGTAAAATGCTCCTTAGAACTGCTGTGGAGCCTCCCTAGCTTGAACTGTCTCTGTTGTCTTGTTTTGTCCTCTCTCCACCTCCTCAAGGACAGGAAGGAAAGCAAACTCAAGGTGCTCAGAGTCTGGAGGGCAGATGCTGTTGTTTGTTGTCCAGAGGCAATCCTTATAATTGAGAGAGGCCTCTTTTCTAGTTCTATAAGACAATTTTGACTGTGAGCATTGTTTTACTGATGCCTTTATGCATCTGACAATCAGTGGCATACTCTTGCCATCCTATCTCTGCCAGTATGTTCTTTTCCCACCTCAGAATGAAGCATTCCTTGTTTTGAATGCTCTTTTGGCAGGAGCTTCACTCCTGATACTGACAGCGAATGCTCCTGACTCCCTGGAGGCCTGGTTTTGCCAATTACTCATACTGAGAAGCGTGTCCTTTTACAAGTTGTCTTGGCAACTTGGGGCTGTG
>JANHGB010041752.1:8114-18926 GCA_026283785.1 Coracopsis vasa
CTAATAGACAGTAATTACCATCCAGCTTCTTTCCTGAATAACTCACTGTACAGTCATGTCTGTTGGTCTTGTTTCAGGTAATAGCAACCGTCAGAATTTGGTAACCCTAATTAGCTAAAAAAGGTCATTTATTTGCAGTGGTGTTTCATGTAAAAACTGACTACCAGTTTGCTCCTTGGAAGGAGACCCGGAGTGTGGTTTGTCTTATCAGATCCTTCCAGTTCTCTGATGCACGGTGCATCTGTTGTTGGTGTGTTCCATCAAAGTAATAAAGCCTGGCTGGAAGGCTGGCGAGGAGAGAGGTACAAGGGCCACTTTGCTGCAATTAGGTGGAAACTTGGTTCACACCATGAGCACACTCCCAGATGTCCATAAAACAAAGGAATCATTAATGTTGACAGGGATGTTTTATGCGGTGTTTTCTGTCTGTGGAGCTAAATTGCTGGGTGATTATTTTACAGTTGTTTTGGGTGGTGGAAGGCAGGTCACTTGGGCAGAGATCCCATGAAGAGACACATCAGAGACCTGCTCTGGCTGTGAGCAGCACAGCCCAGTCTGGTCCTGGAGAGGAACCATTTCAGCACAAGGCTCCCGTCCGTGCGAGCAGGATATGACCCATCATCTCCGTCTGTCAGAGCTGGTTATGTGGCTGCTGCATTGCTGCACGAAACGTAGTAGTGGTGTTGGGGCTCCTTAAGGAGTACAGGGTGTAGTGGAGCCGTGTCACAGCAATACTGGCATTAAGCTGGACTGGCTACCTGACCTGTGAGTGCTTTGTGTTTGCAGGGTGAGACTGTACACGTACACACCTCAGAGCTGACAAGTTTTCAGTGCTTGAAAAGGTGCCGGGGTACTCTTGGTGTGTGTGCACAGGCATAAACACATTTGTGAAAGTGAATTGATTTTGCAATACAAGAGAGTAGTTGAGAACGAACTGGTTAATGAAGTACTTGGTAACCAGAGAAAGGAGTTGGGGGTTCGGGTTTTTGTTTGCTTTTTCTATAAAAGCAGATAAATTTCAGCTGTAGGAGTTTATCATCCAAATCAGAGGATTTGGGGAGCTGTTGAGAGTAAAGAGAGCTTTGATGATTTGGCAAGGAATACAGCTTCTAAGGCAGCACTTTGATCTGCATTTTAAATGCTTCTTTGTAATGACAGTTTCACAATTTCTTTTCTCATTTTAAGTCAGTTTTGCAGAGGTATGTTTTGAGAGAAAATAGTAACAGCACACATTATTCTTGCTGGCTTCGGAGCCAGCTAGAACTTGTAGTTCATCCCAGATCTTTTGGCTACTATGGTAAATTTATGATTACACCAAAGAGGAAATTAGTAAAGATGTTAAATATTATCAAAGCTTTGCAAATCTTTTGAAATAGCTCCAGTGTGAAACCTAAACTCGCATTAGCATTTTTGCTGCGGTTATGTTGTACAGTATTTAAGCATCCACCTCATATTTCAGGTTCCTGGTGTAGCTTGCTTTTTTTTCCCTTCTAAAGGCCGTGTTGCTGTTTAGCACGTGCGCCCTTTTAGTCTTGTGTTGCACTTGAAGACCTTGATTCTAGTGACTCAAGGTTTTTGAAGACAACCCAGTGCTGCTGTAGTGGTGCTATCGGGAACCTTTGTTCTCCTTCTATCTATACAGCACATCCTCAAATAAACTCGTCATTGGAGGAAGAAGGTTGTTGTCGCCTACGTATTCTTATACAAGAGAGCTTGTTGCATTAATTTATGTAGTATGGGTAGAGTGGGAGCGAGGGTAGAAATTGGGAATGTTTATTAAGGTTTTCATTTAAGTCTTGCAGAGCATCTTCCCTTCTTGTAGCCGTTTGGGGTGGGGTTTATACCTCTCTTGGGAAATCGGCAGCCTGAAGGGTGAGGACAAATAAGCAAGTTTTCCCAAACTGATTTAGAGCTGTGTGGTAGCTCCTCTGGTGGTGTTTTCGGCCTCTCCTGAGCTGTGACTCTAGGCTGTACCAGGCTGTCAGCTCTCTGCTTGTGGACCGAGTTCAGGTGGCTTGTAAAAGCATGCTTTTATTTGCAAGCTAAATCATCCCTTGAAGTTGGGTCTTCAGTTACATGTAAATGGCAGTAAGGCCTTAGACAAAAAGCACTGTCTATACATTTACATCCTTTTCCAAACTGTCAGTACTTTGTTCAGTTGCACGTTACCCTTGTTGTTCTGTGTATCTCTCTGGTACAGGATGCGGATTTGGAGCATGTGATGCTGTGTGGTCCTGAAATGTGTAAATTCAGCCGTCGCGCTCAGAGATGCTGCAGCCAGTGCACTGATGCATATTGCAGGCTCAGGTTGGCATCAAGTCCACCATCACCTTCAGATTTTTTTTAACTTAACAATACTGTGTCACTGCATACAGCAACTGTCCCCTTTTTCTCCAAGTAGTCTCACTGATACAAGCCTGGTCTTATGCTCTGATCTAGAAGAGGGTGTGTTTTCCTGTGTGTGGTGTATGTTAGCATTGTCACAGGCTGTGGCATTACATAAAGATACCTGACACATCTTTTGAAAGTCGTCTCACAAATTGTCAGTGTTGGTGGATGTCCACAGTGCTTTCCAGTGGTTCACACATTAGTGTTCAGTGTAACCAGTCTCGCACATATCTTTAATAAAATGCCTCAGACTGGCTGATTTTTCACTACCAGTATACATTCGAAAATGTGCATTTAGAAAGGCAAGTGCTTTTGCACATGGCAGTTCTCTGGTCGTTCACGAGACCCTGCTTGTGCCCGTGGTGCTGAGGAATCATGCCTGTGATGCTTTGCTGGTGTGGGGCTTCTGCGCTTCAGCATGTGCAACAGGATTTCCCACATCTGCAAACTTGGCCCAAGCAACCCAGCAAAGCAGAATTCAGCCTTGGAGAATGAAAGCAGATTAACCCCCAGGCTTGGAGAATATCAAGAATGAAGAGGTACTTGCACACAAATCAATACTACTTTCCAAGAATACATGCAGGACGTGGTTAGGGGATTTTTTTTCCCCATCGCTTCATTCTGTCCAATATGTTAAGTAGCTGGTTTGTTACTCTAACCCCCTACAAATGATTGTCAGTAATAATTCTGTAAAACTATGAATCAACTCTGCATGACTTTGTGCAAATAGACTGAGTAATTTCTTTGTTCTTTTCTTCTTACTTTGTAATTGGAGTCTGTAAAAGCCCAAAGGTTTGGTCTTGTGGAAAGCATGATTCATTTATTGGTGTCTGTGCCGACTAGTTATCTTTCAGTAATTCCAGAGTGCTGCTACAAGCCAAGAGTGATTCACACATGGCTAAGTGCACAAACAAATGGGGTCATGGCCATCTGCAGAAACTTTTCTAATCTATTTATGGTATCGGAGAAAGAAGTGGGTGTATTAAGGATGATGGAATAGGTGTCAATTACATTAGTGAATATAACCGGTTAAGTAATGCTAACCATTACTCAAAGCCACATCTGCTCATTGCTGGAGATCCCAACAGTAAGTCCTATTTAAATGTTAACATAGGTCTGATAGGAGAGATGGATTGAGCGTCTAGCTTGCCTCCTAAGTAGCTCACCATCCTAAGTGCTGTGGTAGTCTCTTTTGCCTTGAGATGTAGACATTAACTTAACAACTTGAGTAGTTGTAGTAGCAAAGTTGGGTCTTTGCTGTTGCAGATCTCAGTCATTATATACTTTATGTGCAGAATTTGGGCTAATTTAACTTATTGTCTGTGGTCAGCAGTAGGGTTTCTCGTTTGCACACCAGGCAGAATGGTTGTGCAACATCTTAGCAGAGACAGTGGTGGTCAGGTGAATAGGTTTTTCTTCCAGATGCCTCTTCAGTGCTTTAAAATCTCAGCAGGAAGACAAGCTGCATCTCTACGAGGTAGCCTGCCTCTACTTCTGTCCCATTTCATTGATTATGAGAATTAACTTTCCCCTTTGTAACTCTGATAACAAACCAGCCCTGGCTGCAGCCATGTGGGGATTGCTGTGTTCAGTTTGCTCCCACTGTGCTCAGGAGTGGAGGAGCCCGGTGCCAGGGCTGGCACTTGGGTGCCTGATTGTGTGGATGGAGTTTAAGACTAGTGATAGAAAATACTGGGGACAAGAAGCACTCCTGAGGTGTATGGATGAGGGCAGCTGGTGGGCTCACTCCAGACCCCTTCCTGCCGGTGCCTGCCTGCTCCTCAGTCCTGTGCGCTGCTGCTGGTTTTGCACCTGAAACACGTGTATCCAACAGCATCTTCTGCTTGCAGAGCATGTGGTGGTCTCACAGTGCTTTGCAAACATCCCACATCCATAGAATGGATGAGCGTTACTCCAGAGGCGAGCTGGAGGCAGGGGTGGACCAGTGCTGTGAGGTTTGGAAACTGCTGTGACCCCATTCCCTGAGCCCTGGGAGATCTGTGTGGTCACTGCTCGGTTGTGTTTGATTTCAGAGGACTTGAGCACAGAGCTCATGGACTCAAATTTCTGTAAATTGAATTTAAGCTTTGGCACTCGCCAAAAATACGGGACAATTTGGCAATGTTGCTCTTGTCCTTTTACTGATGTTTTGAACACGGTGACCATTTCTGCTGCACCCTCACTGCATGTGCTCTCACAGAAGGAGACGGGGCCCTGGCTGACACACTGAGTGTGCTGCGGAGGGGGAAGTGACCCAGACTTTTGCCCAAAGGACTAATGAGCCTCTGCTGATGTCTGAGCAGCTTTCGTCTTCTGCCCTTGCTTTATTTAAGTCAACAGATTGTGTAAGCCACATGCTAGATTTACCTGCAGGGCAAGTGGGGATGGAAGCAGTGCCATTTGGATGGATTCCCAAAAGACATCTAACCGCTCAGTGTTAAGACTAACATTTCCAAGCCTGAGTCCTTACAACAGTCCTCCGGATTCTGCTCACCGCCTCCTCCATCCCCGTGCTGAGGACGAGTCCCGGGGAAGCTGCCTGCCGCAGGTTGGGCTCTGTGCTGAGCAGGCTTTGAAATCTTCCCCTTTAGTGGTTTCTGTTTAATATTGTCATTAATATTGTTATCAAAAAATGCCCCCCAAAGTGAAGCTGTGCCTTGAGCCTCCTGTACCCCCCCGTTTCCCACAGTGCTGAGGGCACTGGCTGACTGTTAGAGCACGGGGATGAAACCCGCAGCTCAGCAGCATCAGTGACCCAGCGCTGAGCCTGTTCTTGATGCACGCTCCAGACTTGAAACCAGGCTGGATTTCCTTGTGCTCTTCACAAGTATCAGTGCAATGAGACTCAGTTCCTCAAGAGTGGGAGAGTTTTCCCTGTGCTGGCCTGGCTGCAAGGGCTTGGCTCCGTTAAGGCCGATGTCTCTGCTGCTTTCCTGGAGCGCAAGCAGGTCCTGCTCCTTCCGTGTTTGTTTTCATTCTTTCCACCATTATTCCATCTTACCAAGGGTGGACTCTTCACTTCAGTAATTTAGAACAGCATATATAGGTTAGGCTTATCACTGAGCTTTGAAAGTTCCTTGGCCTCCGATATGCTGCTTTTAGGACATGTAAGGATCAACATGATTTATGGACACTTGCTTCACACAATTCTGAGTAAAATTACCTTAAATTGTAATAATTTCCCATATAATAAAAGGGAATATCACAGTTACAGTCATATTATTGCAGTCAGACTCTGCTTGAATTGGAAGATGCATTTTTGAGTTCAGCGTCTCTCCCTCCAGCGTGCACAGACACACACACGAGGTGTATAACACTTAATGATGCTGATCCACCAGTGTGTAATGCCAGGAATGTTTTATGTTTCCCTAGCGTGACTTACTTGTAGCAGCGTATACAAATTGGACCTTTTCCAGCTTTTGCTGTCAATGCAGGGTCTGTCTTGTCAACTGATGTGCCAGAGATGGGTTTAAGAGCAAGGAGAGGGCGCAGAGCTCTCGGATGGGGTCCTGCATGCTCTGAGCAAGGCACAGAGCAAATGACAAGGTTACAAACATTTTCTGGCTTGCTGATAGCTTTTAATCCTCATCATTCTCATAAGTTTTCTTGATAAATACTTCTCAACATCCGCTGACCTGCCATCCAGGCCTAAATTGTAAGGAACAATAAATACAACGGACAGCCTCAATTGAATAGACTTACTGTGAGCTTTTTATTAGTGCAGCTTTATTTTTAAATAAAAAAGGAAGAAAAAAGATGACTGCGTTTATTGAATTTAAGTTCAGAAAGCGTTGTTGGAATCCGACAGCAGCCTGGCTGAGTGGGCTCAGTTCAGCTCGCTTGGTTCTGCAGCTAAGAAGGATCTGTGCAGCCTGCAGAGCGCTGCCTGGTCTCGAGTGAGTTAACAGCCACGTGCAGATGTTCAGGAATTTCTCTTCTGACTTGACCGTGGGGTTTTGCTGCTCTTCAGACCACAAGTACACTCCAGTCGCAGCAGGTTCATGGGTTTGGAGATGCTTTTCATCCTCTCCTGTTCTTTCCCTTGCCTCGGGAAGGGATCACGCTGTATCTTGCAGCCATGTGTCTTCCTTGATTCCGCTTCTAGAGATTTGCAGACCCACATTAAGCATCTATTAAATTAAGCAAAATGGCCTTTAGAAAGCTGCATTTCAAGTGGAAGAAATGCTTTATGTAACTTAGGGGTATGTGAGGGGACTTAAATACAAGCTTAAATTGGCTGTTACGAAAATAGGTATAATTGGTTTTTTGCACAGTGATTTTACGGCGTCTGAGTTTAATGTCCTGATGAAATCCTGCATCCAGTCCTCAAGCAGCCGAGGAGATGGGGGTTGAGGAGCCTGAGTAATGGGGCTGGTTCTAGGAACAGCCTTGCCCTCATTTGCAAAATGGGACATACCTGTCATTTGCTGAGGCTCTGCTTGGTTGGAAGGGCTCTGGAGCAGTGGTTCCCTCTCACTTGTGTTTGCCCTTCGGTGTCCCCCTGCTGCACTCCACTGCCCAGTATCAGGGCTGGGCAGGGGAAGGGGGATCTCTTGCTGTGGTTGTAACTACCTGAAGGTGAAAAATGCAGAACGCTTGCAGCTGCATCCTCCTCACTGTGCACATGCCGAGAGCTCTGCAGCTTGGTTTTCCAGCCTGATCAATGCAGTTACTTTAAGTCATTGGGTAATTTAGTAGCTGGAGGCACTTCTGTGGGCTTGGCTGAGAGTGACTGCTTTGCTTCCTGCCTCGGGGATGACTGGGGAGGGTTTTCCTCTGAGCTTGGGTTTCCCCAGTTGCTGCTGGGGCCAGGAGATGCTGTGGGGCTGTCACAAGCCCTTCTGGGATCAGGAGCCTGAGGAAGTGGAGGATGTCACATTTTGACCTTGCATCCTCATATTAATCCCAGATAGTCTTTCCTGTGTCTATATTTAAAGCCATTCTGTTGTTCTGTCTGGTGAGACAGAGCATCAACTCTCTCGGGTAAAGGCTGACCCATCCTCTTCTGGAAAGCTGGTCACCAAGGAGCATTTCTCCATAGAAAACAAGGCTCCTCTGAATCTTATTGTCGGGAACTGGAAGAATATTTTATTTCCTATCTCTTCAACCAGTTAGGACTTCGGGCTGATTTCCTTTCTAGCTTACTAAAGGTCTTGAAAGGATGAAAAGAACTGTTGCTTTCCTAAGAGTGTCTTAGCCACCACATGGGAGGAAAGCCTGGCACTGTGAGAGAGGGCAGAAAACGCTGAGAGAGATTTGCTGCCTCTTTGAAACTATCCCTTTTTAATTGTCCAAACAGCATTTTAGAGAAAATCTCTGCTCTTCTCTGTCTTCTTCCAGCATCATAATTGTACATAATCATGTTTCTTTCTCAGAAAGAATAAGGCGTGATTTATTTATTTATTTTTGCAGAAGGGGGAAGGGATAAATTCCAGATGTTGCTGGGATACACTTTTTGCCTCTGTTTAATGTTTAGTGGCTCTCAGTAAACAGGCTATGAGAGGTGGGGCTGATGTTTTTATTCCAGGACGAATCATCTACAATAAATCCCATCTGCTGACGGGGGACCATATCTTGGGTGTGACTTGGTGCAGTTAGGAGCTGATCCTGGCTTTCTTGCCTTGCCGAAAGGCAGCAAAGGCTGAGGTTGGCCCAAGTCCTCCTTCGGGGTCTTTACCCTTGTCCTTTATGGTATTCTCCTTCCCCTCCCCAGCTCGCTGCTGAGCTCTGGCTCTGTGAGTGAGGAATGGTGTGTCGGTGTCTGATCCCCTGCCTAGTGTGGACCCTGGCATGGGAATGAGCACCTCTGCTTTGAATTGACTTGCTGATGTTTGGGAGGGCAGCCCTGGTCAGGCGAGGGCTGCTGTGTCCTGTGTGCTGTCTGTGTGGGATGCCTGTTCAGCAGGAGTCCTCAGGCCATGCTGCCGTCAAAGCTGGGTTTGCTGGGGCTGGGGTTACAGCCCAGCAAAGAGCATCCGTATGCCCTGCACCACAGTGTGAGGCCGGATGCAGGAGCTGGGCTCTGAGCACGGGCAGACCTCTTCCCTCCTCCCACAGTGAATACTTCTCAGTGCATGTGATGCTTTTACCTGCTTTTGGAGCCTTCTTGCAGACGAAGCCAAAAATAATGTCCCAGCATGCGTTGCACTTGGGCGTCGTGGAACAACCGCAGCGGCTCCATTCCCTGTTCTGTGTTTTCACCTGTTTAGACCAAGTACATCTTTGTTTTGTTGGCAGCCTATTTGGTTGCACAAACAGTGTAAGACAAAACCACCAGCAGGTGTTGGTCCAGCCAGTGTAATTACTGGTTCCTTGCTGCTGCTGCTGGTAGGCAGACAGCGTGAGCCACCCTTCACATGGAGCCGTCTGGCAGGACTGTGGCTGCAGAAGGGCTCCGGGCACTGATCCACAGGGAATACACACCGACTGTTCAGCCTCTCCGGTATCCCCTTCCCTGCTGCTGACTGCATAACAGAAAAGTTATGCATGTATGGAGGAAGGGAGGAGAGGTGAGGGTGGCTCTGGTCGAGTTTAAAGCGATGACTTTAAGTGCAAATCTGCATTTGCATTTTAAAAGTTGGCAAAATGGCTGAACCAAAAGGCCAGATGTGAGCAGGGGAGAGGGGGCGAGCTCAGAGGGGGGTGAGAAGCTGCATCCTCAAATCCCGCCTGACTTGAAAGGGTTCAGGCTCGCTTCTCCCACACATCCCGATCGTGGCCAAAACACCTTGGGACCAGGCAACAGCCCTGGTGTGTGCGCAGGGGGTCAAGGCACCTGAGCCTTGCCGGAGCCCCGGAGCAGGGAGAGGGGCAGAGCTGCTGCTGGCTGCGCCTTTGGGAATTTACCCTGAGAACAGCAGATCCTGATCCAGGCATGGAACCTGTTCTCAACCTCCAGCTTTCCTATGGGAACACACACATTTGGGCATCCCATCCCTTTTTGGCCATCACTTTTTCCGGGCCTCTACATACCCTTGGCTGCCTACTCCATTTTAGCCTTGAACCTGTTTTTAGCCTCCACTTATCCATAGACTCCTGCCCCTGTTTGGCCTTCAGACCCTTTTTGGTCTCCATTATTTCTGCCCTCTACTTTTCTACTGACCTTCCACACACTTTCAGTCTGGACTTTTTCTCAGCCTCTCCTTTGGCCTCCTGCCCCTTTTTGGCCTCCACTTTTTCCCAGCCTCTGACTTACTTTTGGCCTCGCTCTGCCTTTTCAGCCTCTACTTTTTCCCATGCTCCACTTTTCCCCACCTCTGTTTTTCCTTTGGCCTCCCATGTGTTTTTGGCCTTCACTACCTTTGTAGCCTCTGCTTTTTCTCAGCCTCTAATTTACTTCAGCCTCCCACCCCTCTTCGGTTTCCCATTCTTTTTGGCCTCAACTTCTTTTCAGCCTCTACTTTACCTTCGGCTTCCTGAACCTTTTGAGCCTCCTGCTTCTTTTTGGCCTTCACTTTTTCTCCGTGTCTACTTTTCCCTTTTGTCCTCCTAGCCCTTTTTTGTGCTGGTTTTGTTCCATCTCTTTTTGAGCTCTGTGCAGCAGGTGAGGAAGGAGCAGGAGGAGGAGGAGGTCACACCTTGTTTCCACACAATGCTGTCTGGCTTAGCTGAATTCCTTTGTTTCCTATCCCAGCAGGAGCAGTGGGTACCTGTGTCAGAGGCTCTCTGCTCCCCGTGCACGCTGCCCATGTGGCTCTTGGTCTCTTCATCTTTACCAGGGTGAAGAAGCCGTCTCCATCCTCCCGGGTGCACGGAAAGCCACTTTTTAAAGCTGTGTTTGGGAGGGATGCTGTGTTAATACGAGCCCTTGACCCTCCCAGCTTGCTCTCCTGCACTCGTACCGCAGAGGTCATGGTGGGAGCAGAGACAGGAGCAGCGTGAGGTATGTGAGGACCCACGGCGCAGCAGCCTTGGTGTGTCTGGCAGCTGGAGCCTCCCTTGCTCTCGGGCTAGAGGCCAGTTTTATAGGCCAGTAGGATTCCTTTGGCATCAGACTGTGGCAGGCAGTAATTAGTACCAATTAACCATTATCAGTGATGGACAGTTCGTACGGGCTTCATAAAAAGGCCCCGTGCGCAGGTTTGGTCCGGGGACTGCAAAGCAGCTCCTTAGGCGCTGGGGTTGTGCTGGCAGGGCTGGAGGGGATCCATATCCCATCAGGTTTGCAGGTAATTAACGTACTGCTCACTGAAGGCCAAAGGGAAGTCATGGGTTGTCTTTTATCCTGAACTTTTTGTTCCTGACTTGAAAATGCATCTGCTGGGCGTTATATCTGGGGTTTTGTGCAGTAATTTGCTGTAGGTCTTCATCTTTAGCACCCCTCTGTGTTTGCAGGCAGCACATG
The DNA here is from genome assembly GCA_026283785.1 of Coracopsis vasa. Lineage (NCBI taxonomy): Eukaryota > Metazoa > Chordata > Aves > Psittaciformes > Psittacidae > Coracopsis > Coracopsis vasa. Next base: position 18,847 of record JANHGB010041752.1, read on the forward strand.
ACAATTAGACCTTAGGCAGAAGCTCTTCCCTGTGAGGGTGCTGAGGCACTGGCACAGGGTGCCCAGAGAAGCTGTGGCTG
>JANHGB010041753.1:0-45637 GCA_026283785.1 Coracopsis vasa
GGGGGCCTATAAGGATGCTGGGGAGGGACTATTCGTTAGGGGCTGTAGTGATAGGACAAGGGGTAATGGGTTAAAACTTAAACAGGAGAAGTTTAGATTGGGTATAAGGAGGAAGTTCTTTACTGTAAGGGTGGTGAGGCACTGCGATGGGTTGCCCAGGGAAGTTGTGAGTGCTCCATCCCTGGTGGTGTTCAAGGCCGGGTTGGACAGAGCCTTGGGTGACATGGTTTAGTGTGAGGTGTGTCCTGCCCATGGCAGGGGGGTTGGAACTACATGATCTCAAGGTCCTTTCCAACCCTAACTATTCTATGATTCTATGAATTGGTCAAATTCACTGGTCGGTTTTTGTGAATATCTCACAGAGTGTCATAGTTTCTGTAACTCAGTGGCAGCTAGAGGAGCACTTGCTTAAATTTAAAATAAAACTTTAATTAGCCTAAACAGAGAGGACTGGCATTTCTGGAGCACTAGCGGGGAGGTACCAGAAAGGACAAGGCATTCTCAGCAGCCTAGGCAAGGTGAATGCATAGTGGGTTTCCATCATGGAACCATGGAGCATTACACGCTGGCATGAGTTCAAACCACAGTCATCTCACAGCTAGTCTTTAAGACTGTTTCTATAGCCAGCAGATACATGTAAACAAATTCAGAGTGTAAACTGACTGAAAGATGATAATGTTGCCAGTTTCTCCCTTTTGAGTGTAAGGGGACCTTAAACGGAGCCTAGGTGCATAGCTTGAACTATATTCATAACCTTTTGGTTTCTAGCACCAAATTTATGAAGAATCTTATCTAATGTATTTTCTGTTTGCTAGCTTTTTAGCCACTGTTTAGTAATGCTGTTAGTAAGTTTTATAAGGTTTCTAATGATACAAGAGACTAAAGAAATAGATGTTCAGATCTTACTGAAACATATTGGTTAAATATATGTGTGTTGCAGTCTAAGCCCAACAATATGAAGATATAAAGACAGTATGATTGCCAGCCTGGTGAATGTACACTATATCCACATAAACAGTGCTACAGAATTCAACAAGATTATGTGTGCCTAAAACCATTAATACATATTGAAGTATTTTAAGTACTACTGTCAGTATTTCTATGAAAATAGCATCGTTGAGTGAAATTTTAAATATGACAAAGCAATTTCACTCACTTCAGTACAATAGTATTTGTTCAAGTAAAAGTCTAATAGTCCTCAAGATATTCCATATTTCCCTCATCTTTTAACATGTAAATTCTTTTTTGCGATGGTAAAAGAAAATATATTCCTCTCACACAGACTCTTCCTATGCCACCTAGTGGGCGGACTGAGCCTGTGACTGCTGGAGTCCAGCCTTGTCAGCCAGGTTCTGAAATCAATATTAATATTAACTCTACAGACATTAAATATAATATTTATGGAGAAATAGCTTATGCAGCTATTTATTTTTCAGTATATTAGCTTTGCAGGAGTTTTGAAAAACATTTGTTTGTGCTATAACTGTATGAATAATTGATTTATCTTATTAAATAGAGACAACAAAGGGGATGAACATATCGAAAAGCTAAATTCCAATTTTGATTAATTCATGTTCTTTAAAATATTATGCTGAAGTAATGTTAATGCAGAATTTCATTTTTAATCACCAGTTTTATGAGACTATGCAGCGACAAAACCCAGTAAATTGTACTATTTACACTAACAGGTGAATTATACACTTGCAGTGCCATTTGAGTTTTTCGTAACACTAGGCTTCTGAAATAAAGTGAAGACTAAAATAATTTGATGGCTCGTAAATGCACATCAGGTGAATAGGCTGGTATTATGGCTTCAGCCCAGAAAAAACATCTAAATACATACTAAATTGAAGTGCACAGGTTATCCTGTGAATTTCAATGATAGTGTAACAGAGCTCAGAGCTAAGTGCTTGGATACATGCAAATGTTGATTTGGGATTTGGGAAAATTTAGAAAGAATGGTTCATAAAGTGAAAGAACAGTTGCATTTTATTTTCCTTGTCATGACCAAATTAATCTCAGAGGTGTGGATGTGAGTTTTAAGTACGTGCTTCATAGTATAAAACTCAACAGTTAAGCATAATAGCTGAAGGGACAAGCCTTTTTCTCTCTTTCACAAGTCACAGGAAAGTAAAAATGAAAAGCAAGCACTTGATGTACTGTGACAGCAGCCTAAAAAGGCACATACCTTTTCACCTATTGTCTGCATGCAGCCTCCATGAGTGTCAGTCACTCCAAAACAATAGGAAATAAAATTAGGAGGGGAATAAAATAATAAGACAATGAAAGAATGAAAATGAAAGAACTAAAAACCTGTCATTATTCATTAAGCTTTATTTTGTTCTTCAATATTTTATCATTGTCAGAGATTCCAGCAGTTGTTAGCTTGACTAATAGAGGTTTCATTTGACTTTTCTGCTATATACGTTAAAAAATTTGAACATGTTGAAAATGCTTTTCTGCTCCAACTTCAAAGCCAAGCAATATATAGATATTTTTCCTAGGAAAATATATAGATTGTATTAGGTATGCTATTCTAAAAGCTGTATTTGTCCTTGTGTTTGTATTTCAGGTTGGTTAGTGGATGTTACTGGTGAATATCAGTACATGTATTTTGTCTGCGGAGTGATTGTGATTGTGGCCAGTATCTGGTTATTCATTGGCAATACCATTAACTACAGGCTTTTGGCAAAAGAAAAGAAGTTAGAAGATGAGAAGCAGAAAGCACAGAAGAATGCTGACTCAAAGGAAGCAGAACCACTAACAAACAATGAGAGCGATGATGCTGCCAGAAGAGCTGATAAAGCTCTTGAAGATCCTTCAGAGAGAGAAACCAATATTTAATCTGCAATATAGCTCAGAAGGCAACATTTATGAGTTCCATTAGAAATACGTCTTCAAGACACAGACCAGGTTTTGTAGTAAAAATGATCAGTCACAATATTGGATGGGAACAGATTTTTGCCCCATTGGCAAGACTCGAAGTTAAATTACTACCTACAGTTTATTTATTTCAGTGATTCAAAATTGAGATTACAGAGGTAGTGACTCCATCCAAGTAAGTCCATGACACTATGACTCTCGACAATCAGGAGTCAGATAAACCAGACTATATAGTCTTCCAATAACAAATGGTTTTGTTTCAGAAGTATATCTAATGCAAAAGTGTCTCCTGCTCTTGTTTGTGAAGATACTTTGTGTTCATCTTTTGAGTATTGTTAAAATCTGTTAAAAGCGATATGCCCAAACTGTACCTACCACTGCTATTAAAAGAATACAAGATCTGTTTCAAAAGAGACAGAGTATCTGAGTGAAGCACACTAAAACTTTTATGTTTTCCCACTAGATCAAAAAGATACAACATGTCTGTATAAACAATTATAACAGGGATGTAAAAGTTAAGTCTAGAAGACAAAGAATTGGTGGGCACCATCTCTAAAATACAATAAACAGCTGAGTTACAATATATTCTAGAAGTTGTTTCCTCCTGTGATAGCTGACTACGTTGTCCTTCAACATGTACATTTGAACACAAAGTGCATTCGGACCCCAGTAATTCAAACTAAGCTAAAATTTGCCTGTATATAGAAGGATGCAATATTTACATTGCTAGCAAAAGTGCCAATTTGTTTGATTATGTATTCCTGTATGGCTGAAGGATCTGGATTGGATTGTGAAGCGTTCTTCCTAAAGGGACTAGTTTCAGAACCTATTGATGTTAAAAGGATACTTACCTTTAGCTTTTGTGGCCTGAATCAGTTTCAGGGCAATGACTTCAAAGTAGATGCTTGGGTTTACTGGCAACTCATTCATTGCTTGATAGTTTACTGGGAGAAGAGTAAAGGTCTAACTTTAGGTCTTTGCAGACAAGTAACTTTATACCACTTCTCACCTCCCTTTCCCATGTATTTAGTAAAAAGTTACTTTTTTGTAATACCACTTCGACAAAATGCTGCAAGAGACATTGGTGGAAGTTTTGAATTGATGTATCATTCTTGTGCAGGATATTCGGTCTTGTGTCCAAAATTTCTCATATCAGTTAAAATTTATGCAATTATTCTTCTTCCTTCAGGCAAAAGAAAGTATAAGTCTACAATTTTACATAAATCGTTTAGCATTGCACCTGAAAGCTAAAAGTGCAAGCTTTCGGAAGTATTAAGTGAAAATATTTCTGCTCTATTTGTAGGTGAGGAAAGGTGCTATTCGTTTTGGAGAGATGCATATAAATGCCTCAGAAGTTGTGAAAATTAAGGGTCTGATTCATAAAACATTTATGCACTGTTTATGCAAGATACACATACACTCAATTCTGGAAAAAGAATATAATTCATTTTATCCTTCTTTTAAATCTCAAAATGTTGCAAATACATTTTACTGACAACTAGCTGTGTTAAGCACACTTTGAAGCACCAATAGCAAAAGAAAAAAATTACTAGTAAAATCGAGCAGATTTGGAAATGCTTTTAAGAAAGCCATTTTTTAATAGTAGTGTTCAATATTATTATTTTCATACTTCTAAAAATTTTGGTAGTGCTGGCTTCTGTTTTGCTGGGTTATCATCTTATATATTATGAAGTTCCACAGTAATGCTGAACTTTTTCATTATCTCAGCAATGTTTTGGGGAAGAAGCATCACGAATCTACTCACAGCATGGTACAGAAATTAATACCTACTTTTTGCCTATTTATATGCAGGACATCATCTACAAGGCCTGTAATTTTATAGGCTCATCAGCAAGAAACTATGTGCATTTCAGAGTTTTGGGAGAAAATATGGGTTACATGCTCAAATTTGAACAGCAAACTGTGTAAAGGAGAAAGACTTAGTCCCAGTAAAATTACAGTTCCTTTCGCAGGCCCCAGCCTTACAGAAGAAATAAATATATTGAACCTTCTTGGGAGCCATAGCCCTGACAGCACCCCATGTGATAAAAGCATTGCTCTGGTTTTGGCTATACAAACATACAGGATGAATTCCAGTATCTGTGAAGGTCCTACAGGCCCAGAGCCAGAAAACGATAGGGAGTTTTATAGACAATAAGCTTTCATATATTGAGGAATATAAGTTATAAATACTGGATTGTGAAAAATGAACTGGAATTTTAGCCAAAGAGTAGTCATCAGGAACATCACTCTACTCTTGACAGCAAGTGGTAGAAAGGCAGAGATTATCTGAAAAGAGATGAATATAGAGGCTGAACCAAAACATCTGAGGCAAAATTCTAGATGCTTATTATCTCTTTGCAAAAACCAGAATGATTAAGAATAAAGGGTAGAGGACAACAGGTGTCAGCTTTTGACTTAAGTCTGTTAAAAGTTGCTGTTTGGTAAATAAAGGAATCAGAAAAAAGATGATAAAAACAACCCTCTGCAGAGATACCACTCTTTTGTCTCTGGCCAACTATGTTAAAATTAATAGGAATGAAAGAACTGCTTTATCACCACTCACCAATGTACAATTTTTAAGTCTGTAAAGTAAAATGATGTAGCAGGCAAATGGAGCAATATAAAGCAGGAGCTGGGTCAAGTGAAACATTTCCTTACACTTCTTCCATTTTTTTTCCTCTTGATATTAACAGCAAAATGAAAACCATCTGAATACTCTTGGTATTACTGAATATTAAAGAAGTTAAAATTCAGAGATGACTGAAGAAAATTGGAACCATATCTATGCAAAAACTGCTGGGAATTAAAAAACTGTCTTCCAAATAACAGGTCCTAATGGGGCAATTGCCTTGTATAGGAGTTCTTATTTCTAAAAGTAATAATAATAATAAATTGCCTTGAATCAACTCTTTATCAAGCAGCGAAGTAGCAAAATGAGTATAACTTGCCTTCAAACTCCTGAATATCACCCTTACTTGCACTGAGCTGTACTTTGTACTGCAAATTGTTTAATCATTACACTTCTGCTTTAGGATAATACTTGGGTATATACCATTTCTCTAAAACCTCCTGGTTTCTTTTAATTACCTCACTGCCAGTCTGGACCACTGAAGGATTGAGAGATGCCTTTGCTCTATAATCATAGAATCATAGAATGGTTTGGGTTGGAAGGGACCTTGAAGAGCCAAAGTTCCAAACCCCCCTGCCGTGGTCAGGGACACCTTCCACTAGACCAGGTTGCTCAAAGCCCCATCCAACCTGGCCTTGAACATTTCCAGGGATGGGGCATCCACAGCTTCTCTGGGCAACCTGTGCCAGTGTCTCACTACCTTCATAGTGAAAACTATTTTCCCAATATCTAATCTAAACCTCCACTTTGTCAATTTAAAGCCATTCCCCCTTGTCCTATTACTACACACCCTTCTAAAAAGTTCCCCTCCAGTTTTCTTGTAGGCCCCCTTCAGGCACTGGAAGCTGCTCTAGGGTCTCCTCTGAGCCTTCTTTTCTCTGGGCTGAACAAGCCCAGCTCTCTCAGCCTGCCTTCACAGGAGGTGCTCCAGCCCTCTGATCATCTTCATGGCCCTCCTCTGGACTCGCTCAAGCAGGGCCACATCCCCAGTTAAGAAACATACTCTCAAGTTCAAGAGATACCACATATATCTGTTATGCCTTATGGAGTCTGCAGCCTCTGTCAGTGCAAGCAAATCCTTAATTGGTTTTAACCTCATTTATACTTGTATACTTCATCCTTTACATTTCTCTGCCACAATATCACAGATCCTAATTATCATCTTGCCCTTCAATCCATTCAAAAAATCAAGAAAAATAAAACCAAAATTTTAAAATTAGTAGAAAAGGGGATAACATCAACAGTGTTTTCCTATCTAATGCCAAGGTTTAATTTCAAGTAGTTTCAGAATACACATCCAGATACTTTTATGTCTTTGAGTTTTTTGACATCATACTCTCTAGTAGTTGGCGTTTTTTTCTGTCTTGCCTTTTCCAACTCCAGAGAAAGTCTTCTCACTAGTAATTCTCAGTAGTTATTCAAGAACATAGCAAAATCTCACCCCCCCCACCTCTCTCTCTCTTTTTACTGAGCTGTGGCTGCAACTGTTGCCAGTTCTGCATAGGAAAAGGGGTAATGGGTTCAAACTTAAACAAGGAAGTTCAGGTTGGACATAAGAAGTTCCTTATTGTGAGGGTGGTGAGGCACTGGAACAGGTTGCCCAAAGAAGTGATAAATGCTCCAATCCTGGCAGTGTTCAAGGCCAGGCTGGACAGAGCCTTGGGTGACATGGTCTAGGGTGAAGCGTCCCAAAGCAGGGGGGTTAGAACTAGATGATATTAAGGTCCTTTCCAACCCTAACCATTCTATGATTCTATGATTTCCTTTAAATTCACAAAAGCATCTTTTGATATGAAATCCTGTAGCATAAGTACTCAGACTACAATCCTTTTATTTCAGATGTGTGATTTGTGAGCTATTTTGACAGAGTAGATTTTTTGTGTAAAAAGATGCTGTCCTTATGAGAGGAAGTTCAACTTTCCTTGCTTCTGAAGTGAATGGCAGCAATTTCACTAACATTATGATTCAAAACTCACATGAATTTTAATGATCTTTTTGCATATCAGCATCCAGTGTGCTTAACAAACTTTTGGCCATGTGTACATAATCATTTCTCCCAGATAACTCATATTCTTCTTGAAGGCTTGCCACTTCCACCCCACAGCCCATTCTCCATTTTGATGCAGCACAAAGATTTTGGACCTGGAATGTAGTTACTTTTCTTAATTTTTTTTTTTTCTGTTATTCTCTTTCCTCAGATGCCTAAGCAATGTTTTTCACTTTCTACTTTCAGATCTCAATGGTTGTGAATGTTAGTGCTACAGACAGTACATACAGCTAGATTTCGGGCAGCCATAAGGATTTCATTAAACAAAGCCAGTGACCACTTTTATGAATGAACATGCTGCAACTGATGTTGACAATTTTGCTTATAACAAAATTGAATCAAAGAAATTTTTGTTAGTTTCTCTATAGGAGACTATTTTTATATTCACAGAGAGGAATATAAAGGGAATTTTTAAAACTATTTTCAGAAGTGACATATCAATTTTAACAAGGCTCTCAATTTTTTTTGGGGGGGTGCTTTTTTGATATTTGTGCATTTATATATTGAAAGTGTTTGCACATACAGACCTTTTTGATCACATTTTGCAAAAGCATTGCTATGTAATTTCAACATAATTTGCATATTGTTATTTTGCATTTTGGATTTTTCGTGTCATCTACCTCTCAGTTGAAGTTTGGAGACTTGCACAACCCTGGAAGAATACAGTTAACAAAAAGCATAATGCTAAAACCTGTACAGACTATTAGAAACTCTTGCAAATGTTTGAAGCCACTTCCAGTTCTATTTTTAAGGCACTGCATATTTATGATCAAAGTTTTTCTATCGGTTGACGTAGCTTTATTAAGTCTAAAGACTTAACCCATAGTGGTCTAGTTTTTTACATCACTGATCTGGTATAAAAACTCAATGTGCCATTTTGATATCCAAAGTCTATCATGAGATGATGGCCCTCCTCTTTTTTTTTTTTTTTGGGGGGTGGGGGTGGTTAATTTATTTTTTGTTGTTTGGTTTTGGTTTTGTCTTCCCACTTCTGCATTAATGGAATTAAATGTAAACTTTACATAGTTAATACATCCAAACAGTTTTTTAAAAGTATTACAGAACACTTTGCATCTTGCATCCCTGAAAGAAAATATTTCTTTGGTTTGGACATAATACAGACATGTAGCTTGCTTTGAGGCAGTTGAGGGAGATGGCCACAAAGTGCTGGATTGGGGCCAAGAAATAATGATTGTTCTTCATATTTTCTTTTCTTCATATGTTCTTTACAAAACCAGAGATGATTGTTTTTTTCAAAATATTCTTTAGTCTGTAAACCATTATTGACTTCTACGACCTAGTACAAAGTCCACTGAAGCCAGCATAAAAAAACCCTGTCAAAGAGCTTTATCAGACATTGGAGGTGATGTGACTTCAGTGGGGACTTCAGCCTTATTTTCTCCATATCAAATCTCAGGAGTAACATACATAAAACAGTAAATGCAGGATTTGTTGCAACTGGCAAATTTAGCTATGCCTGCATAATATTCCTAATGAATCAGTCCCTAAATTAACACACAGTATGTATTGTTTTAATAGTCTATGTAAATAATAAAAAACCTCCAAATTACCATAAACTCTGAATGTAGATTATAAAATATAGAGGATATATTTAAGTAAATATCAGAACAAATCTGATTAACCCCAAAGGAAATTGTCTATTTCCTTTCAAGCCTTTCTTCAGCTGTTTATAATCTTAATTTTTCTTATTTCCAGAGAAAATGGTTTATGTCTTTTAGGAATGTATATACAGATATATATAAGGGAATACATATGCATATATGTGTATATATATGTATTCCCCTATATATAAAGCTTTAATTTATATATATTATATATATTAATGTATATATAAAATATATATAATATTTTAGAGTCAAGTTGCATACTGTGCCTGATAAATGAAATATATTTGTAAGCAAATAAAAGACTTCAGCAAATCACAATAAAAATCAAAGGTTTTCTGTAAATGTATATGCTATTACTTTTCAGTTTATGCTGGTTTAATTTATAGTAGAAATTCATTCAGAAAATGGCAATATTACATAACGCTGGTATTTCAGCCATAACTCAGTTCAAAGTGGCCTAAGATCACTGAGAATGTTTATTGTTGTTACACTGTAAAACCTAGACTGTTGGTGAAGGGGCTGGTTGGGTGTTTTTGCTGTGGAAGTATTAACTAGATAATCTCTGAACAGACTGCAACACATAGACTGAACTTTCATCTCTTGTAGTACGTATGACAAGATCATATGAAGTACTGATGGACATGATAGCGTGGTAAAAAAATGGAAAATGAGAACACTTAAGGCGTAAACAATATCCCTATTAAATTATTATGGGAAAATCTCCAGATCACCAGGCTCTATAAACATTGACAATTTTTCATACCTTTTCTAGGTTTTGGATTTTTTTTTTTTTTAATTTTGTCTGCAAGTAGGCGAACCCATAAAAAATTTGGATTTGCCTCTGACTCTTTAAAAGTTCTACTGTAAAGATATTCAGATATTTTTTTCAGAGTGGTACATAAAGCACTTACTTACATAAATAACCTTCCTGAAGTGTCACATAGGTGTGTTTTCCATTTATAGCCTACTTGGAAAGTTCAGTCTACCAACAGAACTTGGTATTGCTATGCAATAATTAAACATATATCAGCCTTTGTTGTTCACTAACAATTGTTTTTTCTTCCTTTTTGTATTTTGCAATACTGTACGGTTTTTACTTGAACATATTGGCTAGATTTTTTTGTTTCTTTATTTCGACAATCATTTATTAGCTAGAGGTGCTATTTATGTTCCAAAGAGATCTGGGTGAATGATAGCATTCTAGATGCCATATCCATTTTTTGATCTGACCACAATTCATTGTTCATAATGTATATTAACACTGTAAAATGCTGATGAACTGCATTACTTTGTATTTAAATGCATTTTTGCCCATTAACTTCTATTCCAGGCTTGTACTAGTGTCTAATATGTCAAATTTGTCCATATGTATTTACGGAAAATTACAATGAAAAATGTGTATAATAAACAATGTAAAAGAAAACAAAAAAAAAAAAAAAGAAAAATGAGAATAAAGTTTCAATGTAAAATTTCTGCAAGGATGCAAATGCTGTTTTTTTAGGCTCATTAATAGTAAGTTATTTACACTTTTAAAGTGTGCAAATATTCATAGATATATTAATTGACATATTATTCAAATTTAGGTTAAGATCTCAAAATCAGTTCTGCTTGCATACAGCAACAGAACTGAAGATTTCGTGTGTAGGAGAGGTACTACCAGCAGCAGAACATTCTACCAGCCCTTTGCTATTCCAAATTCCACCATAATTATGATTTATTCTCACACATTACTCAAATACCATCTGGACAGCCGGGTTTTTTTCCTCATTACTTTGATTGGGATCTTCTTCTATATTCCATACACATGCAATATCATTCATTTATCACTAATAATTTTCATACAGAAGAGGAATTTAGGTGGCTTGAAATCGTAGATGTAGATAGATAACTACGTTTCAGCTCATCTTTCTAAGCGTTACTACGTCCTATGTTTTTGTCAATTGACTTAAGGTAATGGTTGCTTGATTCTTTTAAGTAGGGGCTTATTTATAGAATGTGATTAGATATTAGAGATAATAGTAGAAATACTAACATCCTTTCCATGCTAGCTACACCTTTTACACATTTTTTTAATTAAAAAAAGACATTTTTCAACCACTTGGAAAAGCAAACAAACTTTCTCAGATCTCGTGATAAAAAGCGTCTCTGAAAAATTTCTTGGAAATGGCCAGATTTCCATAAAGAAAATATTGAATCAAAATGCATATCTGTAGGAGATACTGCTCAACATTTGCAGCTATCATCCTAAAATCTTGCACATATTATTTCAGTTAAAGATAGAAATAGAAGCTAATGCCTGGAAATAGTAAATTTTAATGACTACATTTAAGCAGTAGTACCTATGCAAGGGCTTCTTTTGTTTTGTTTTGTTACAAAAGCTATGAATTTTCCTCCTTTTGATATATCTTTTTTATTTTTCTGAATTTAATTATTTTTTTCTGTCTGGAACTTGTGTAACTATAGGTAATCAAGCAATAATATTTTCTGTATATGTCTATTGCAGATATATTGTGACAGCCGAAGAGTTTTGGTGCCTTCTATACCAACTATACATAGTCCCAGTCAAGTCATATGGCTGTTCCCTTTACCACTTCCCTTCACATAATTTTCCATAAACTGGAAATATGCACAATCTATCTGAACCTTTTAATGTCTATAAAATTGGAATGTGAAATTTGCTAATACCACTTTCCTTGTTTCATAAATTAAGGCAGACAGAAGTTCACCTGCATAATTTGGTTTGGTTTTGTTATCCTCATCAAAGTTCATGAAAAACCACAAGAATTTAATAAAACTCTTTAGATGGTATTAGAATTCTGAGCACTAAAGCCATATGAAATATTTAGAAAAATGTGTTATTAAAACATCTTAAAACTCTCAAAAGTTCCTTCAAAATTAAGTTTAAACTGAATAGAAAGAGAAAAGGTTTGTCTTACATAATCTGGTTCAGATATCCATAACTTGTACGTGCTTGTACTTCCCACAAAATATTTTCAGAAATGGTCCTGTATAACCTTAAAGCTGTAGCTAGATACCAAAATAAATGGCAAAGCTTACTGAAATACCACACGTGTTTTAGTTTTCAGTGACAAAGAGTTTATTTTGGAAAAAACAGTGATTCATTTTGCCAAACATTATAATATGTTTTGATTAATAACTGCAATTCCAGTTTGGCCTGAATGATGGATGAGTAGCAGTTAGGCAGTATAATTATTGAGTTCAATCACTGAACTGAATAATTGGGAAAAAATGGTAGAGGCTGAACTGAATGGGGGTTTTTTTCACCTCACAGAAAAAGTATTTCTTGGCCTTAATTACAAAACAGAGCTTTTTGATTCCATTTTGGACCTTCTGAATGAAAATAAAGGAAGAGTTGGATAGGATTTATGAACCAACAGGATTCAGCAATGATCAGACATAACAGAGGGACAGATTCAGTTTTTTCTTCTGTTTGACATGAAGAAATCCACGATTCCCTCTCCTCAAGCTGGAGTGAGTGAGTTTCTGTCCTGCTGCTAACTTTTACTGCTGTAGAGACTGGCAGTCTTTGGTTCCATTTCACATGGCAGCACTCTAGCACCTGTCTATATGTATGTCTTCCAACAAAAGCAAGTCTTTTGAAGGAGCACCGATAAAGAAATTGCTAATACCTGCACACCAGTAAAAGCCTTTGGAATTGTGTTTGCAGAATAGCATAGGAAATGTATTGGTTTGAAAAGACAATAAAGAAATAAAGTAGATTGGTATTGATAATCTTCTCTTTATTTTTACTCTGCTGATGTCCACTGCAAATAAAAGGTTTTATTGTTGAGTATTAATAAAATCCACATTAAGCTTTTTTGTGTTTACATGACACTGAATTTGTTGAATGAGAGGTACAGTCTGAGTTGATTGAAAATGACTGTCTCTAGATATTTGTCTTCCCATCTTCAAACTCAGAGTGCAGAATTTCAACCTGGATGCAAAAAGAAACTGAAATTGGAAATAATGCCCCAAAGTAGCAATTATTTTCCGAGAGTTAATTTTTTTAAGGAACACTTTTACTAGAAGTAAGTGTGTCACTAAATGGTCTTAATGCTGGGTTCCACTCAGGTTTATTAAAGCAAGATTTTGTCTTGAAATTAATCAAGTGAAAATACATTAAAAACTCATTCTTAAACTCTGGCTTTACAAAAGCAGCAGCAGTAACCTGGAGATTAAGTGCAGCTGGCAGAGGGTGGCAAGTGGGCTGTTATTAACAGAAGTATATATTCCCAGGGGCTCAAAAGTGTGACATACTTAATTGCTCTCAAGAATTTGGGATTAATAGGAGCTTTCAGTCATAGGACTGCTTTAAGTTCTGCAGCTGGTATCAACAGGCATCAGCAACAAGCATGAAACACAGTGGAAACATTTACAATTCTGTTTTGTGTATCACTTAATAACTTATTCCCACATCTGTGTCATCAGACTCAGCAATGTTTTCTGTTTACTGAAGCAACAGTCACTGAGAGACGGCCACAATAACCTTTCTCTCACCTTCCTCCTACTGCAGATCAGACAGCTGACTGTAGAGCCCATATGGAAATTGCTCACACTTTTTGCACAGTCTCCAGGTTAGTTAAGCATCCGCAATACACAAAACTAAGTAACACCTTGCTTCAGTGCTACAAGGTGCTCAGTTCAGGGGCTTATCTCACTGGGTTTTGTGAAGAATTATCTGGCTTAAACACAGTCCAGATTCTTGTTCGCTCTGCACCAAAACATGTCAAGGGATGACCACGAAATATTTAGGCTGCACAGCTTGCATGGTTCTTTGATATTTCTAAGTTTCAGTGTGTAAGAATATAATCCACATGGAAAATGTCGAGTTTTTAATTTGGGAACTTCTCTTTCTGATGGATTTTTCTGAAAAGAGCTCACATGGAACCAATCAAAAAGCTTTGTGAACAGATTTTTCTCCTTCAGGATGCCTGTCCTGAGGAGGGTTTCTCTGCCAAGAAATTTTAATTCAATTTATAGAAAAATACACAATGACATAATTTTTTTTGACCAACACATGTGACTGTGAAAATTCTAAGTAATCACATGTTGGAATTACCTTCGGGTGTCTGAAAGTCAAAAAAACCTTCAAATGTAAGAAGATTCAGGAATAGAATATTCAGGAGTCTTTATTCAACTCCTGAAAAGACTTTCTCTTTTAATACAGACTTTATGGGAAAGCTTGTAAATTTAGAAAGTCGTCCCTTTAAAACAGCATCACAGCATAAATAAAAAGAAATTAAAATGCAAGATAGCTGGAATTTGTTTCACATCTGTCCTATTTTCAAGCAGCTTTCTAGGTTTGATTTGTCCCTATTTTCCTACATTTCTAAGCAAACAAGAAATCATGTCTAGGGATCTTTGCTAAGAAAGGTAAAACCTATGCATTCAAAGTGTAATATCAGTGATTACCAATATTTTTATGTGCTCAGAACACATACTGTTTTCCTCGTCACCTTTTTAGCAGCTGAAGAACCACTTCCCTTGTTACGGAATTGCAGGCAGTAATAAGTTCTCAGCATGCGATTGCTAGCATCCCCGAAGAAAAAGTACCGCACAGCTACTCTCTTTCTAACACTTCTGGCCTCGAAATAACTTCATAGTTCAGAAAAAAGCAATGCTACATGTCAAATTAAAAACAACTCTTTCTCTACTTGGCTGCTTATTTCTAAGTGGGGTTTGTTACCATAAGAAAGAATAAATATGGAGATTTGAAACGGTGCGAATGGATTAGATGTTAAGAACATATAATGTTTTGTGAAACTAAAAATATAAATCAAGGACCAGAGTTTCAGGAACAGTCTGAATCTGTCTGAAAAGTCATCTTGCTCAGTCACCAAATCTCCTTTTCTACTATGAAAACTGTAAGTCCAGCTGATTACCCTGTGTTTTATTAATTGGTCAACATTATACAGATTTGTGGACCTGCAGAGGATGAGGAGCAAAGAGAAGGTCCATACAGCTTCCTACTCCATTGTGCTTTCCTCACTACATCCTTTCCTTCATTTCCCAAGAAAAGGCATGCTCTCTCATAGTTTACAGACTCGAGACAGGATTCAAAAAAGGGGAAAGGCTCTTCTTTCCCTGTAAACGAGTAATGCCTACTCTAAAAGCAGTAAGTGGTGTCTAGGCTGGTCCTTATCTGTCTTGGTCTTCTCTCACTTTTTATTTTCACAGGGTCTTTCCAAATGCACTGCTGTGTCTCTCAAAATGCACTCTGATTGAAAATATATGTGATTGTTGCTGAGTAGGAATAATTTTATTGCAGTATGGTTCTGTTACTCTATGACAGGTTGTGAAATGTTGTAGTCATTCAGTGAAACATATACAGTACAATAGCCATTTGCTTCAGGATGGAATAGATTACTTACCTCTGCTAAGATATCATCCACATCATCTCTATTCAATCTGCTATCCTTAAGTGTGGCTGATCCACAACACCAAACATATAGCTCTCTAAATCACAACTTATTTTGCTGTTTCAATCCACTTGAAAGCAACAGCTTCCTGTAGGTGAGCAACCTTGAACAGAGTGTGTGCGAGGAATCCTCACAGGTAGCATACAGACTGATGAGCTGTACTTCAAACTAGTTTCTGACGCTTCACTACTAAAAGTACAAAGTGAGAGTGCCGAGGTCTTCTAGTACCACATGCTGTGATTGTTTCTGCTTTTCTACCCCATGGATGCCTGTATGTGTGGCTGTGAGACAGTCATAAATGAGATATCTGTTGGGACACTACAGTGAAAGCAGCAGTGTCTTCTCAGGATCAGGAAATAAACTGTTCTGCAAAGCCTTCTTTTCCACAGCACAAAGATAAAGAGAGGGAAAGAAAGAAACAACAAATGTAATCCACAAAGTACATGGCTAGCTCTGCTTGTTTCTTAGTTATTATCTGATTTCTGAAGTTCAAAGTGTAGCAGTCTGTTCACTAAACAACAGTGTTTCTAAAACTTTTTGTGAACTGATGAAAATCACAATAAGCCTCCTGCCTTCAGCTGCATGACAGTAACTCACAGGTGCAATGCAGAGTTTCTGCCTGCTGTGATGTAATTCTGAATGGATCTTTTATTTGAAACACGATTTCCACTACATTATAGAAGAGTTGAAACAAACAAACCCCTAAGAAGCTAGTTTATGGCCTTCTACAGTTAACTTTTAATACAGAGCAGGAATGAACATGCATATTGTGATGTGCATCCAAAGATTGCGCTGTATTTACAACTGAAATTCTGAATACATATGAAAAGTTAGGGTCTTCATGGAGGTCTGCAAATTTCAGACTTGTCCAACAGTTTTGTTGCTTGATTGCAACCTATTTTACATGACTTGGTGATTCTCAACTGGAGATGTCAGGAGCAGCATTGAAAATGCTAGCCATATGTTTCATTGTGTAAATCCTATCATTAAAATCTACTAGTTGGATAAGCAGGCAAAAGTTCTGGGAAATAACTGTGACTACAGTGAAGGGCAATTTTAAATTAATTCCCAGGAATTTATCTTGGTGTATATACATACATATGTTTATATTATAAATACAAATAGAAAAGTATATAGGTGCATTTTGAAAACTTGTTTCCACATTTGTACAAGCATTTTATTTATTAATGATTAATACCTTGTAAATGCCCCTACAGACAAAAGAAAGAAAATAATTTGCTTCAGAAAGCAGACACATCTCAGAGTTATTTACTTGGTCTCTTTTTACATGTAATGAAAATAGGGTTACAAAAAAGTTCAGATGAGTTTTCACTTAGCATAAAAAAAATTATCTCATCCCAATCAAACAACTTAAAATCCCAGTACTGAATGCAGCTTTTATATCTCTTCACTTTCATTTTGCTTAGCATATATGCATAAAGGTCTGTAGGAATCTGCGATACTAAGTATATACTTCTGTGGAGATCTCTAGGTAACTTTCAGCTGAATTTCCATTTGATTCAATTCAATTTTAAAATCGTAATTATTAAAAAAAGTTTCATATTTCAACTTTAAAGCTTTTCTGCTCATAGGGAACAATCCTTATTTTATTCAGTTAGTTTCTCTACATTCGTAATTAACTGTCTATTTTATATTTCATCTCTTTAAGCTCTTCTGTTAGGAAGATTATTAGCAGAAGAGTATATATGAAAGTGTCAGAAACTTAGTCTGCCTGTACTGGCAGTAAATGAGATCTATCCTTATAATCTGAGTCATCAAGAGGATCTTCTCAGATGATTAAATGAATGGACCTGAAGTGTTCAGGTAATTGAAGCCACATAAATTCAAAACTCATACTTGCTGCTCTGTTCATGAAATCCGTACTTAAAAAAGAGAAATGGAAGGCATCCATGGCCTTCTCAAATTTCAAGACTGCAGCTTAGAATTGCACTGAGAAGAATAAAAATTTAGGTTTAAGCCCTTAAAGAGTGATGCCAGTCTTCCTGCAAGAAATCCAGATGGAGTTCTACATCCTTTAAAATCGTTTGAAAAGGCACACTCAAATATAACATATTTAAAGCTCATTAAAGTTCAGCTTAATATGCTGAAGAAAATCCTTATGCAGTGATCTGAGAATTTGCAACTTTGTGGCCGTCTACAGCTTTCTGATCCTTCAGTATGTGACTGTTAACCTGATCTTCCACTGTGCTGCCCATCACATTCCAGTAAATACCTGTGCAAAGTCAGTAATCCTCTGATTCTTTTGTTTTCATGTCATTATGGAAAACATAACCATCATGACTCTCATCTAGCAATAGCTTCCTTGCACCCTAGGTGCTTATGATTTTCAACTGAGTTTCTTGGCTTATTTCTAATATATATTTGCATTCAACGCTGTGAGGGAAAAATAAATTGTTGACTGAATGCAAGAAATAATAGGTTAAAAAGTAAGATCTCCCTTCCAGAATTAAAAGCTATTTGACTGGTATTTAGAAGAGCTATGTCACCTGATATTTGACCATTTGAGGAGTTTACCTTGTAAGTCACACATCATCTAGAGCATTCCAAGCCTGGTGCTAAAAGCTGTGAATTTGACACAAATGAAATTATTTGATGTGTTACAAGTCTAAACTGTGAAACTGATTGAATATATGCAGAAAAGTGAAAAGCATGTGTTAAACAAAAATAGAGTCAAGTAAATCCATAACACTTGATTAAATAATTCTTTTTGAGAGCCCACATCCTTGTCTGATGTAAATCAGCACTATTACTATAATTTCGCAGAGCAAACATAGTGTATTTCGTCTTTTTTCTTTTTTTTCTTTCCCTGTGTAATAATTACATCCTGCTAGCAAGAAAAAAGAGTCAAGGTTACACCATAGGATTTATGAAGTTTGAAGAAGTCATAGTAGAAAGCATTTAAAGAAAATAAATGGAGCTTTAAAGTGTCCAGGAGCTCAATAACTAAATCCAACCTTTAACTATAAATGTATTAGCTAAATGAGATCTTTGTCCCCCTATTCACAATAAACCTAATGTTTATTTGTGCATGTGTTGTGCTAGTGAATTAGTTTTACACTATTTGAAAGTAACTTTCTACTAGTTTACTGTTTGTGTTTGATAACTCAGACAATTGATACATCAAGTCACTTTTGGCTCTCTTGTAATTAATTATAGAAAAGGATTTCTGCTGTCGTGAGATCTCTAAGTAAGGTGAAATTAATTACTCAATAGAAACCTGTTTCTCTGCTCACTGTGACTGCAGAATAGCTCTCCCTCTCCCTCACTCCTTTTATCCTTGTAAAGTTTATTTTTTTTTCATGGTGTTCAGGCTTCACTGAAAAAAAAATACAAAAAATTGTTTTGATCCATCATCAACAAAATAATCAACAAAATCCTTATCAAAGGGAAAAATCCTGTAAAGTCTACTTTTGTTAGCAAGCAGTAAGATCCAGTATTATAATAAACTCAGTTTACCCTGGGATAGAGCTAAATCAGGCTGAGTTTCCTAAGTTTTTTATTCACAGAAACCTAATATTGATGGTGTTTTGCAGAGACCAGTTTTCCTGGACTGTTTTTAGTTCTTGTTAGGAATAGTCTAATGGATTTAAAAGTATGTGCTCCCTGCACTAATGTGATAGCATAAGTCTGATCTAGAGGTCTTTTTCCCTATAACATTAGTGGCAAGTAGAGGAAATAATGTAGTAACCATCACATTGCTCCTGTATCTTTTGAAGATCATCATGTTTAACTGTTAGGGTTTTTTTTAATTTTTTTCTTACCTATAATCAATAATATTCAGCAGCTGAGAGGAAGTTATGGTATGATATTCTGACTTACTGCTGTTGAAATATTAAACTGAAGTTCTACTTTTGTTTGCAAGTTTACTATTCACCATAACTTTGCTGTAGACAGAGATGGCTATAGATTCCTTATCTTATTACACATTATCCTAAAATTCAAGACAAGACATAAATAGGACTACTGAAGAGCAATGACTACTGCATTTGCTTCTGTATTTTCAAAGTAATTAAAGTACATATCTTTATACATAACATGATATTAAAATAAAAATATTGAAAGTAAAAAAAAAATATTTAAATTAAAAACTTTCTAAATAAATAATCAAGCTAAAATTTCTTCATTACTTACGTAGTAAGAGAAAAAATACATTTTCTGACAGTGTTGCTAGCTGTATCTTAAATAAACAATGCATTATTTACAGAGAAAATTTCTGTTGATAAAGCCAATTAAAGCAATCACAATTAGAAACATTTAGACTCGGACTTTGAGCTGACAACATACTTATTAACTATGTCCTGTTCATGTTTTCTAAACTCAGCAAAAGAGATACAGCTGGACATTCAGCCCATGTATTCCAGCCAGGCTGCGAACACTAATCAGGTTCCTAACATTTTTAAAATCTAAACTAGCTGTAAGTGAGCTAATATGTTGATAATCTAGAGACAAAGCCATTAGCACAGCTGTCCAAGGGTCAACAAATGAGAACTACCACATCCTGTGTGTTTTGAAACTAATCTGCCTAATTGGCTCATGGAGTCTCACTTCAAAGATGTACATTTTTGTGATAAAAGACACATAATTACTAAGTGTGAGATTGGTCAGCCTTGGTGAGAAACAGGAAGAAAATCAAAACTGCTTGGCACCACATCTAGTCTCGCCACTAATAAAATGACTGAAATTTGTGTGACTCTTGCAGTCTTTTCCAATTTGTAAATATTCTTCCTTTTCTCCCAGACATGTTGCTATACTTGCCTTTCTTTTTCTTTTTTTAATTTTATTTCTGGACTTCATCTTCCTAACTCTGCAAGTGTGTGCTGTTCTTTATATAATAACTCAGAGATTGACGAAAATAATGGTAATTATTGTTTCCTCAGTTTACTTTTGTAATAACCAGAATGATGTAAATCTGAAATGGTTACAGAATAGCATCTGAATGCACTATACTGCTTATTTAAAAAGATATAAGTCTTCCTAAATAACTCCTTTGGAGATGACCTTTGATTACTATGAATATTAGAACATTTCCTTGGATATGGTTCTCAAGAAAATCCTAAGGAGCATCCCCTAAACAAAAATACTTTTAGTAGAAAATCCCTTTTATTAGCTAATTAATGGATAAGTGATCAACCAACTCACATGTGATGAGGTTACTTCTCTAATTTTAGTGAACTAGACTCACACAAAAATGACTATTGCTTTACACTTAATCTCCTCTCACCTATTATTTTATTTTAGTCTATGATTTAATTTCAATATTTTTCTTTTTAATAGCTTTCCATTATTTGAAAAAAAAATTCTTATTGACTCTAATCAGCCCCTGCAACTTTTGATTTAATTGAATCTGTAATCTTTTGCCTTCCATTGTCAGTAAGTATAGAATGTACAAGATAAACCATCACATGAAAGTAAATATATAAGCCAGAAGTGAAAAGTTTATTATCAAAATATCACTAAACTAAAAAAAAAGCAAATACTGAAAAAAAGAAGTCCTACCTAGAAAAATTATTCAAATATATATTCAAAGAATGGGCAAATGTAGAGGAAAATGAATGGTAATACTTCTATGAGCATTCTTTAATGTCCCAGGGCGGTCCGTGTTGACTCTCAGCTATAAGATCTTGATTAACTTTGGGAAATGTTATCTCACCAGTTGCATTTGATGGGGTTGAGAAATTCACATTCAAGACAGGATAAGAATATTACATTTGCAAACTGTATTTCTTCTGTTATCCAATCTAAGAAAACTATGCCTAAGATAAGGCACAGATACTTCTGTAGTTGCTAGCCAACTTAATTTGTGGAACAACTAAGTCTAATCTGATTTTTTCTATCAAACTAATCCATAATTTGAATAAACCCTAGAAAAGACATCTAATTATTTTTACTAACTACATAAATTTTAAATATAAAATCTTCCTCAACAGGTTCAACTACTCTAAATTGATGTAGAATGTACAATTAGAGTGGGAGGAAATGGATATAGAATGCAGGTAAATTCAGGAAAGAACTGATAAATACTTTATGTGCTGTGCTAATAAAACTGATTACTTAATTATAAATTGATATACAATAATTGTAGAAATTGAATGTAATAGAAAAATTTAAAAATCTCCCATATGTTTTTACATTCATATAGAGAAATGAAAGAACTTGCCACCTATGTCTCTCCCTGTCCCATAGCCATGCATAAACATTGTTAGCGTCAGAATGACCAACAGGGCTTTTGAAAGAAGCATTGTTTAATAGAAGACTAAAAAATGTATAAAAAAGAGTTATGTGCACTCCTTGCATTTAAAGTTAAAACGTCATTCTTAAGAAAAGTGGGTATTAGTCACAAGCATTCCCTGTTAGTAATCACCTCAATGAAAAATAGAAATACTTTGAGCAAACAGAAACTGCTAAAGAAAGTAAATACATCTTCTGTCAGGCTTGCAGGCTTCCTTGTAGAATTGATTAGAAGTGTACAACATGTAAATCAACAGCTTGCTTAGTAATGCACTTAACAGCCATTCAGCTTTTAGCAAGTTACTCTGCAGTCATCACTGATTTCTCACTTCTTCCTGAAAAAGCTTCAATTTTTCACACCTACTACCATGTTTTTCCCTGGAAAATGAAGAAATACTGGGCTTTCAAAATATGCCCATCTGCTGACTGAAATCACAGGAGCACCTAAAATATTCTCCTGAAACAACAGATGTTTTCTACATGTCATCTTGCTAAACCTTTTTTTTTTTTTGTGAACGTAGCCAAACTTTACTTAAGTACCTTAAGACAGAAGTCACACGAAGAGAAAAAGAAAATATCTCAGATGTTAGCAAACAGACTTCATTGAATTTTCTCTGGTGACACAAGGTCATCATGCTGACTAAACCATACATCTAAAACCTATAGTTGATATAAAAAAATGAAGAAAATTACAGTATTTTCTTTTTACAAAAGGTTATTATTCTGGTCTTCTTTCCTCTCATTGTAACATCAGGCAGCTAATGCAATACAAATTTATATGCGGAATGATCCAATCGCTTTTCCAATTCAGTTACTAAATCTGCTAGTGCAAATACAAGATACATTAACTGCTTGGAGTTTGTCTGTGCTTTAACCAGTGACAAGGAATCAGTTACAATAAGTTGAGTGGATTTTAATGATTTTGAATATTATATTGCTGCATTTTCTCTATGAAACGGAATAGTATCATGGGTAATTCCACAAAAACCATACAGAAACAGCTGCTGTAATCAAAACACATGTCCATATTTCCCAGTATTCTTTCTAAGCATGGTCAAATATATATTTTCAGCTAGCTTTTCCAGCATACGAGTTAGATTTATTGAACTATAATTTCTGAGAAGCCTCCTGAACACTTCTATAATTAACATCACTTTTTATTGACTGTCATTCTTTCATATTGAAGCCAACTTAACGAACTGAGTACACACACCACTAACTACAAAATGACACTTAGGAGTCTGATAATTAATTCTTTTAGCGTTTTGTGGCAAAAAATTCTGATTGCAATGATTGCTATGATTGCTACTATCAATGCTACTGATATATTTTAAAATTATATGTACTAAATTTGAAATAGATCCTCAGCTTGGCAACATGAAAATTTATTCCATGAAGGAAAATATAAGGAAATCTCTCACTCTTCACTGTCTCTTGTGAGGCTTTTCAAATGGCTTTCAAAAAATTTTTACTCCCTTCTGATGTCATTCCTTAGCTGCTCATAAATAGCTTTTTTAATTAATGCATTACACTTTTTCATTTAACTTTTTAAAATCTGTGTACTTTTATAGTTCTAGAAAGAAATTCCAGTCTTTTTAGACAATCATTTTAGATTTGGGATCCTCATTTACACTTCTTTTTACACATGCTGCCTCTAGTTGTGTCTTGTTAAAGATAGTTTAGATTATTTTTGGAGGGTTGGTAGTCATTAAACATTGTCAGTGTTGCATGCAAACACTTTACTCATTGTGATGCTTCTTTAAAACTCTTCCTCATTTTGCCAGAATTCTTTTCTTACGAGTTAATCAATAATAACAATGGATATTTTTGTTTGTTTTCCAGGTTTATGCAGCTAACTGAATTTTGTAAACTGTGCTCACTAAATGGTAAACTGGTTTTTAACAAAATGCAGTGTATAAATTCAGACTTTGTGATTAATACCTTCAAGCAACAGTCTAAAATTTTATTGCTGACATAAATTTTATGTTATTTACCTATATAAATATCTAGATCTTCCATTATTATTAGGAATTTGCAATCATTCTGTGATTCTGTGATTCTATGTTTCACCATTTACAATTTTGTCATAGATTCAAATCTGAAATGCAATTTTGATAATTTATATTTCACCAAATATTACCACAATCAAGGGTGCATACCAAAAATCTGATCTGAGTCACATACACAGTGCCAGTGGTACTTGGTGAGCAGTTTCTTGTTTAGTGAGCCACACACTGTGCATTTCCCAGTCATGGGCTCAGACATTCAGCCTGCCCAGTTGTTTGGCCTGAATCCTCACATTCCCCAGGTGCCTCCTGCACTATCTCAAGTACATGCACCTGTAGTAACTTAGGCGTCCAGGTACCTAACTCCCAGATATACTTCCCAATCTCTTGGCTAAATGTTCTACTTGCCAGCTCATCCAGCTTGCTGCTGGCCAGATTCATGCACTGACAGCACACCACTCTGGCACCACATGTACATGGAACTCCCACCCCTTTTCTACCCCTGGCACTCAGCTACCCCCATGCATACAGGCACACAACCCAGCGAACCCAACACCTGGGAAACTCACTAAACAGTGAGTTTAGTGAGAAGCTGAGACAGACTGTGCTGGTCAGGTACAGGTATGGCCAGGCAGGCATCCCAGCACCTGGTTGCACAGGATTGACTGCTTTTCTTCCCTTCTACCTTTGTTTTCCCACATTTGTTCCTCCCCACACCACTGTGATCAGTCACTTTCTCCACCTTCATTATTTTCCCTAAACAATAAGTTCCGTGTAGTCCAAAAATGCTCTTCCCTGAGCCTTACAGCAAGCTCTGTAGCTTTGGGAAGTGTCCCCAGCCTGAGGGGAGACCCAGAGAGCTTCCTCACTGACTTCTGGTGCTGCATTTCCCCTGGCTTGTGGGGTTGGGGGTGCTCCTGGGGACTGGTCAGGGGTTCCTGTCTCTGACTGGGGCACTGGTGAGCCTCCTGCCATCACATCTCTGTGCTCCTTTGAAGCCATGGAGTTGAGCTTTTCATGGGCTGATGGATTCTGTGAGGCACTTGAAGGAGCTGTGCAGAATGGTACTGGGATTCCAGCAATTGTGGTGTTCTTCTGCACTTCCTTGTATGTGGATCACAGCTTTTGTCATGTTACCTAACAGCAGATGTTTTGTGACAAGGATGGACAGCATTAGGTGTATGAACTTCTCAGTACAGAGTCATGTGTGTATTGTCTCAAGTACATGACAGGAACAATCCCATAGAGGTCAAAAAATTCTGCTTTTTGTCACATAAAGCTATGAAAGTCTAAATTTCTTGAGTTAATTTGCCAGTAGCTGAACGATGTAACAGGGTCTAACTCCATTGATTTACATATTTGCACTATAAAACTCTTCATTTTCATAAGCAGAAGCATATTCTCCAAATCTAGACATGTGCAGTCTTAGGGACTAAAGACACTGTCAGTCAATGCACCTTATTTAATCTCCAAAAGCCTTTGTTTACAAATGAAAATGAGAGATTAGTGTTTCCAACTTCTTCCTTATAGGTACATCAAAAGACCCTGAGAAGACATTTGTGACTGTTGAGTGTCCCAAAGATGAACCACACCTCCAAATCACACTCCCAGGCAGAGTCTTCTGGTTGCCTTCAGCAGGGCTTCCAGTATGTGGTAATGTGCATTGCCAAACTTGTTGAAATTCAATTTTGTTTCCAGTTTAAGTTCACTGACATTATATATTATAATAGTAAAATGGTACACCTTTCTTTTTTTTTTCTTCTGCAGTCTTACTTTATTAGAAACTAATATTTTCTTGATTAAATGTGGCTTAATGCCTTGTTGTGGACCTCTTAGAGATACAGACTATGGAAAAAAACAAAGTTTCTGAGAGTTGTGCCACTGAAGTCGAATAAACAAAGTTATTTTATAGAGAAATAGTAGCTTGACATGTCTGAAATTTATAACAATGGGATAGTCTTCATAACCTCCTAGGAGTTGGAGAAGGAAATTGCATTTGATATAATGGGAAACGTTTGCAATTTTTTAATGCAAGTCAATGTGTTCTACATGCTTGCTATCAAAAAAGTTTTTCAATTTTACCTGCCTTTGGGATGAGACATCTCATGACTTTTAAAATGAGAGAAGAAGGCTTACTCTATATTAGGCACATTGGAAATACCTGTATGTTTGTGATAGAAATCTACTGTTTATTATGAAATTTTACTGGGAAGTCCACTAGAAAATTACTTATAATCTGTTTTACACTATTACAGAAAAATTTTGATTTTGATCAAATCACATTTATATGTGATTGTGTCATCAGTAGGTAAGAATGAAAAAGTAAGAATAAAGATTATGTATTTGTAACAGATTTTTCTCTCCCAAGGTTTTTGTGGGGGTTTATTTATTTAATAAATACTTTGCTAGTATTTAATTCTTTAGATTTGAGTGAAAGTATTACATTTTGATATGGAGTTCTCTTGCATGTTGATCAAATGTTTTATGGCTCCGGTATATATTTCACTGGGTAGATATTTAACCTTTGACTGCCATAGTTGTGACTTTAAATTGTTCTTGAAAATGAGCTAGGAATGCAAAACTTAGATTGGCCTTTATGTGTTAACATAGTTTTTTAAAAAGATGTGTGTGTTTGCATCATAAATACATTTTATTTTTTCTTTATATTTAAAATGATTCTTTACTATGAAATAATAAAACCCATATATGATTCTGCTAAGCTCTGTGAGAGGTTTACTGAATTTAAATATAAAAATACACATAGCAGTCCTTTTAGATTAGCCAATGATACAGCTGAACGTCCATAGTTGTGGTCATTTGTTCTAAGCTCTTCCATGTGAAAATGTAGAAGGGAAAAAGGAAGATAAAAGGACATGTGTTCATTTCCATTGGAAGTTGCAATACTGATGTCCATGAATTGAGGCAGAGTAAGGCTAAAACTCATCACTAATCACACATTCAATTGTTAATGAATCTTTCTGGAGACTTTGCATCCAGAGAACACCAGTCATGCCAAAGTATAGTTTCCAAAGTTCAGATTGACAGGTGCTGTTGGTGCAATATACTGTTCCTCTTTTTAAATCTTACTCAGGGACAGCTAGTACAACCACTAAGAGAGCAGCCCTGAAAGCTGTGTTTAAAAGAATAAGCAGTCTGCTGTATTATGAAAGTGGGTTTTTTTTTAGTTTGTGGACTCCCTCACAGTTTTAACACCATAGAAATAATTAAGACACCATTATTAACATTTTAATGTTCTCTTTTTTTGCTTCTCTCATCAAAAGCTTCTGGAATTTCATAGCTGTTAATTTCATCAATGTTTCAATCCATAGCATAATTTAAATTAAAAACCTAAAAAAATATTAGGATAATTCTTTCCACTGAGCACCAAAAGGGGGGAAATAATCACCTTCTGAGCTGATCTTACATTTAAACACCTGAAAATAACCACCTGCCTTTCTTAAATGTTAAATACTTGCAGATCCAAACCTGACTAATATTTGGAGACAGTTAAGAGAAGAGTTTCCATCACTGACATTTAATCACCACAGAATAAATCATACTAAATATGAATAATACTAAAATAAACTGGTGGATGTGGGATCTTAGCTTAACATATCCAGATACAAAAAGTGCTATTAATAAAAAGCAATTTATTTTTATTCTCTATTAATTACCCATTAAATTATTCTTAGATGATAAAATTAAGTCTACCTTAAATTGCTAAGTATGCTGTTCATTAACTAAAAAAAACAAAAAACAAACAACCCTGTGAAAAGGATATTGGAATAAGACTTCATTTTCTCTCATGAAATAAAGCAGAGCCAGGTCTGCTCATGGCAGGCTCTGAGAGATTTGTTTTAGAGAGAGAGAGAGGCTCCTCGTATTGTGTAGGGATGAAAATAAAAGATTCAGAATTTCAGTTGCCTCCATATGAATACCTCATGAGGATTGTTTCTGGTGACCTACTAGGAAATGGAGTAAACTATTAGGGTATGAAAATATTCAGATTCATGCTCCTCTCCATGGCACAGGCAGCATGGGAAGGGTCTTTGCTGACTTCTTGTCAAATTCTGTGTGGGTTTGCCCTTTGAGGGGCAGAGTTTAGACTTTCTTCTCCCCAGCTTTTCTTGACATCTGCTGCTTTTTTGACTGATGCTTCCGATTTTTCCATTTTAACTCCTTTGGGCACTGCAGACAGGGGACCAGTTCCATGTGGGCCATGAGGTAACAGAAAAATAAGTGTTAAAAATTCTTGGAAATACTACATTTAGTTTTTTATTGGGTCATTACTCTATCAGTCAACTTCCAGCTGTGATATACCTGCACAGACCTCTGGAATATTCTATTTCCTTCCATTCTTGCCTCAGTTACTAAAAGAACACCATCTGCAGCTTTTGGTCAATTTCTTCATCCCAATGCCAAGGTTGCTCAGTTCTGATAAGGCAGGAATTCCAGGTGAGTTGCAGCTATGGTATCAGCATGAACTCCTCACACATCTGTGGTTCGAGTTGGATTTGCTGTCATCAAGGCACTGAGCCTCGGTGGATATCATGTCTCCAACTACAGTCTACAGCTACTTGGCTTCTAGCTGCTCTTCTAGAAGACTGGGTAATGACAGTAAGATCTGATATATATTGTTGTTTGCCTTTATACGGGGGATCTGCTACAGTAAATTTTACACACTAAGGAGGTCTGACTGGTGCATTTCGCCTTAAAATTGCATCCAAAGCCATTCAAACTAATTGAATGAAATAATATAGCAAATTTGTTCTGTTTTTTTCTGTTTGTTTGTTTTGTTTTGGTTGGTTGGTTTTGGTCTTTTTTTGGTGATTTTCTGTTGTTGTTGTTTGGTTCTGGGGGGGTTTATTGTTGTTTGATTTTTTTTTTAATTGTTATTAATAAGTGTGTGTGGCTTTTACTTTTTCAGGGTTTAGCGTTTGTGTGTGTGTGTGATAATGCTGCTACAGATCCAATAAGGATCTGTTCAGGATGCCTGAGCTCCTACTGATTTTATTTCACTTGACAATGGCAGGCTTTTGAAGCTTTCTTTACTTAAAAGTAGCATCTTTCAAACAGAGAATTGAGACACCAGACAGAAGTGCTCATTAATGTTTACTATTCATTTTTCATAGCAAGAAAAAGGAGCACAGAGGAGTCTTAACACTATCATCTGTACAAGAAGACATATGATTGAAAAATACAACTTGCTGTTATTGCTGGTATTATCGTGAGCAATGAATGTATCCTTTATCACTTTGTAGAGGGCTTCTTATCCTGTTATCTTGCTTTGACTTTTACAGAGTGTACTTATGGTGGAGGGATTACTTATTAGTCAACTTGTGGTATGCTCCCTCTTTTATTCAGTAGCTCTTTTATCTGAAGAAGACAACAATGCGCTTTTTGGTTAAGGGTCAGAAAGGTCAAGTTATTATCTATGTTTTATCTGTCTATCTATCTATTTATACTCTCAAGCGCTTTATTTTTCAAATGAGTTCAAAGATAAAAAAAAAAATATTCTAATGCAAGGTAAAAATGGATGTTTTTGAGGTTACCTTATCTCATGCCCACCTTGCTGCAGAATTTAGCCATTTCTCTGTGTCATGGAAAAGATCAGAAGTTTGTTTTAGCTGTCAGCACTGCTCCACCTATTTTGTCCTGTTACCCTCTTCTCCAGTGCATAACCTCTGTTTCACAGCTGACCAGATAAGGAACAGCGTACTTTGGACAAACTTAGGCAAATTATAAGAGGTAAATTATTTTATGCAGGCATCCTAATGATCAAGTCATTTATCACAGAATCATAGAACTGTTTGAATTGGAAGGGGCCTTAAAGATCATCTGGTTCTAACCATGGACAGGGACACCTTCCACTAAACCAGGTTGCTCAAAGCTACATTCAACCCAAACTTGAACATTTCCAATTTTGTCTATTTATATTGCACAGACTGATGTAGTAGTCCTTTATCAGGGCATACCTCGTCTTGTAAACACAACAATCCTCTGCTCAAACTGCTGCTCCTGTTTACCTTAATATTCATGGAAAGAGAACTAATGTTGTTAGGAGAAGATGTACAGCTGAAGCAAAGCAGGGTTCAAGCTTTCATGCATCTTGATGTCTTGATGATATAAGCTTCTGCTTCTACAAAGCATGCTTGCTTTATTTTATTTAATTAATTATATGAGTTACCAGAGGTAAACCTCAGATGCTGCACCAGCAAGCCCGTTACATTTGAACTTTATACTAATTGTTGAGGTATGCCAGATGTAAGGGTTCAATGTATCAGGTTGCCAGAAAATAAGCTGGAATTATCATGTTCATTTTACTTGTAAAAATCCAAGCTGGCAAGAAGCAAAAAGCAAAACAGTAATGAAAGGCAGTTGCCTAATTAGCTTAGCAACAGAATTTCACTAATATATTTAAAATTAAAAAAAAAAATAATTAAATGTTGTGAACTGTAAGCATTAAACACTTTCAAATTAGGAATTCATTTAAGCTTTTATAGGACTTTGCATGTGTTTAAGGCTGTGTTTTCCTGTGAAGAATATTTTAAAATTCTGTCAGCATCCTTTGAGACAAAGTATTCAGAGCAATCTTATTTACATGCAGCAGGGTGTGTGGGCCGGATTTGTGACTTAGGACTTCTGCATCAATGAAGGATCATGGTGGGGGGATCACAGGACAGCAAGGAAGGTCCAAGAGAAATTTCCTCTGGCATGGAAACTCTCAAGTGTTATTGGAAGTGCTTGCCGCTTACTTAACGCTGCTCAGTTACAATGTAGGTTCAATGCTCTGTACAGCCAAAGAAGCACCTAGACTTCTCTGAAGAGCAGAGGGGGCTCAGGTCTGTCCCAGGAATAAGGAGGCAAAGCACGAGCTCGTTTCATGGCAGTTCTGCAACTATACTTCCAGGGTATCTTCTGTCCACCTATGCCTTGAGGTGGGTTGGAGTGCTCCCCCTTTCTTAGGCAAATCACTCACACAACTGCTACTTCTGAGGAGGTGACGAGGCAGCTTCCTTAGCCTTGCCATGGGCAGTGTCCACTGCAGACCTCAGTGGGGAATTGATGTGAGCATACCATTTCCTCTCCTGCAAGGAGTGGGGGCTGTGACCTGTTACAGCCAGGACTACCAGCTGAGGGAGCAATCACGTCTCAACAGTCAGACTAGCTCAATGACTTTTAGTCTTGTCACCAATAGGTATTTTAAGGACATAAGCAATGGAAGAACAGTGAAGAACTATTCTAATTTACTGTGCGACTGACTCAAAAGTGCAAACAGGGTAACACACCATGTGTGACTTCAATATCAAAGACTACAGGACACAATATTTCCTACCTTCTGTACTGAAAATAAGTAAAACGGTGATTGATATTGAGCTGGTGTTATTTCTTGCCAGAAAAAAATTTAGATTCTGAATGATTTCTCAGTTTTTTGTTTGCCTGGGGGGTTTGTTTGTGATGATTTGTTTTTTTGTTTTCATTTTGTTTTTATTTTTCTGTTCAGTCTTCGAGTGTTCTTTTAAAGGTTTCTTTTAGCTGGTTTTTTTTTTTCCTGTCCTCCCTTGTGTTTTCATCAGCCTCTTAGTTATGCCAAATCAGCTTTCTATGCCCATCTGAAGTTTTGCAACACCCACCACAGCATGTACTTTATCCTTCCTCCTACCTTTGCATGGTTTTGCATGTGTGTGCACACACATGCTATTTTAGTCTATGTAAGTAGTAGTATAGATTGAATAAAAGGCACAGGTTATACATTTTTATTACAGAATCACCTTTTTATTTCCTTTTCTGTCAGCTGTCTGGACACATTATTTTTGGACATACATAGAATCTGAACTTCATGATTGCATCTAACTTTGATAAAGCATATAGAAAAGGTATTTGCCTAGAGACACCTAAAGTGACAATAGAAAAGACAGTATTTCTTTGCCTTTCTGTGCTTGCAATGGTGGGTATTCACAGCTCTCTGAAAATACATTGTAGGGTTATTGTTCTAACTTAAAAACTTCATTAAAAAAATAGAAATATTTGTTTCTAAAGTACTATTTGAGAACTAAGTGACCTGCACTTGAGAAGATGAGGAGGACAGTATGATAAAATATTCAGCAGCTCTTATATTGTTGGAAGGGTGTTACACAAGTTAGAAGAAGTTATTCTGTTTCTAAAACTCCCTTTCCTCTTTTCTTCTTTGTTCTGCACTTCTTCTTGTGCAGACAAAAGACCTGTGTGTGCTATTTCTCCTTCTCATCACCTTTTTGACTAGCCACACTAGTCAGGAGTCCCACAGCCCATTACCGTATCTGCACAAGTGCAGTTATACGGAGTGCATGTTGTGCAATGTCTAATCTTTCAACTTATCTTATTATCCAACTACACAGAGGACTCTGAAGAAGAACAAATGCTCTCTGGCAAAGGACCTTGTGTGCAAAGGATAATCCTCACATTCCTCCTCCTTCTTACTCATTTTAATTGATTGTTCAGTGGCTTGGAAAGCTAACTTCCTGTTGTTGTAACACATGTATTTCAGACCACTGAGGCAGGTATACAGTGAAAAAGCCAGTGTTTGTACTGTGACATGTACATAATGCAGATACAATCTCTTCCTTATATATTCTTGTAGACAAACAAAATAACCACAAAAACACATGGCATAAATTCCAGTGGGAAAATTATTAATCTCAAAACTACAGGTGAATTAAAATAAGAAGGTACTCATCAATAGTTTATATGTCTCACAATATCTCTACAGTTTATTATCTTTCATTAACCTTAAAATAGAAGCATGGGGTACTTCATTCCTTAAAAAAACATCCCATAATATTTGATTTATTTTTATTTTTTTTATTCTCAACATATGTTTTTGCTACCAGAGAATTAAATACCTGTTTTCCTGTCCCCCACACGAAGACAGCACCAAAATTTGCTTCTCCTTAATTGACTGAAGAATGATGCCTATAAAATAATCAAAATTTCCTTGAATAAGCAGGTTTCTCAGTTTGCTTGCTGCCGGAGTGAATAAGACTTCCATAATAAGCCAAATAATTCCATTCAACAATTGAGTGGAACACTTCATG
Organism: Coracopsis vasa; assembly: GCA_026283785.1. Classification (NCBI taxonomy): domain Eukaryota; kingdom Metazoa; phylum Chordata; class Aves; order Psittaciformes; family Psittacidae; genus Coracopsis; species Coracopsis vasa. Next base: position 32,960 of record JANHGB010041753.1, read on the forward strand.
TTGCTTCATCTCTTGCCATAACAGCTTTCTCTGTGTGGAAAATAAATAATTCCTTTCAGGCCATCATCAGAGAGATATTTATTTCTTTAATTCCTTTCTTTTTTTTCCTTTTTTTTTTTTTTAAATGGGAACTTAAAGTATTGGGAAGCATGGGGGGACATTTCTTTATGACCTGAAATAGAGGGACTTTGCAAGAATTCCAACAGTTCCACTCTTCAGAGTTATATTAGTAGACCAGAAGTTTTGAGTCTTGTAGTATTTTGAGACAATGAAAACTTAGGAATGCATGAAGATCCTAAAATACACCCTCAGTCTAACATTATAACTTTATGAAATAAAGTATACCAAATCTAACAACCCCATCTTTAATTTCCAAAATGCATATGGGCATCAAGTCTTCAGTTTCATGTGATTCATTTTTGAAGATCCACTTCTGCTATTCCTATGACTTGCTAATGTAAACAGAGCTGGAGATGGCTAAGATTCCCCAGGAGGCTCTTAGGTACAAACTGGCCTACAGTATTAATCTGAGTGCAACTTTTTTAGCAGTAAGGTTTAATTCTCAGATTCTAACTATTCTGCAAGTGTTTCAGTTGAAAACAGGGACTCCTCTGATTACAAAAAAATGGGGATGTGTTGAATTAGGGAAAGCGACATAAACTTCACACTGCAAATCACGGCTTCTGTAGAAGGCTGCCTGTTGCTTATTAGTACTATGAATTAAAAGTTTAATGTGTTTTGTGATCATCATATGCTGGTCTGTCTCACTAAATGCTGTATTTCTTAATTTATTTTTTTATTTTAATGTTTCATTTTCAAGGTGGCAGTATGCCATAAAGAGAAAGAAAAATAGAATCTGAGTCCCTATATATTGATTAAGCCAGATGGATGCTTATCCTAAACCAGATATGATCAAGTATTAGTCATTGGGGAAGCTGCAACTGCCTGGAGTCTCTTTCTTGAAATCAGTCCACATTCATTGTGCTGAGTACACCAAAAAATCAACAGGACAGAGATGAACTGGGAAAAAAAAAATATCTAGCTGTGAAAATAAATATTTTGTAATGCCATTTGAACTAATTACATACCTGGAATGCACAATAGGAGATCTAGATGCTGTCTCTGGATCTGACTCCGTTTCATGACCCTGTGCTAGGAGACAGCATGGCCACAGATATGTGACTCTCAGTCCTCTAACAGAAAATAGGATCTTCAAAGAATAATACAGTGCTGTTACAGGCTTACCAGGGAGCAGCTACAAGCCAGTGAGAAAACCAAGGCAAAGAACACGTCTAAGGTGATCTCTGGTACCTTGATAATTAGTTAAGAGCTTCTCACTAGGAATATCTTAGCTGGGTTTTAGAATAGGCATAGGAAATTTGCAGAGTAAAATGTCCTGCTTTAGACCACTTAAAAAAATAGAGAAACTGCCATCTATTATGGGTGATGGGGACTCCATTGGTCAGAGAGAGTTCAAGCCCTCAGTTACAATATTATTCTTCAGATATAAATGAGTCTGAGACAAGCTACATCTCCCTGCCAAAGGCACTTCTGCAAAGTCTGCAAGATTGATGGGGCAAAAATAACAATAAACAAACCCAAGTCTGCCTGTATCCCAGTGACCTGAGGACTCCAAGAGTTATGGTGTCTTGGAAATCCTTACACATACTTCACTGAAGAAAAATATGCATATACTACTATAGACACAGAAGCAAGAAGTTACTCTTGAAACCATTCAGTGAAACTATTAGTTATGCTGTCTGCTCTGGTTACACACTTGAATGAAACCACCATGACTGTGAAATCCTGGACAACTCTGCTTTAGAATGAACTTTGCTTTTTTCAGTGGTTTTTGCCTTAGTGGAGATCTAATCAGTGCTTGTATACCTCTCCCAACCTGTCTTTGAATTTTGATGTTCTTTTGTTGTTTACAAAAACACTAAGTGTTTTTGGCCATATGGTCAAACGCAATAGGGTCTTTGGAAGCCAGTGGGTAGGTATGTTTGGAATCCAAAATCAGACTCTTTTTTTGTACTTAGAGTGCTACCAGGGGTCAGAGAGGTAGGGGAGAACCAGAAAGCTTTTATGCCTACAAGGAGCCCCATCATAGACCTTTCTCTGAAGCAGCTTTTTTGCACATTTTTAACTCACTGTTCACACCTTGAGCATTGCAGGTACTAATAATATGCCCTTGCAAACATAAGTTATTTCAAATGAGCAAAATTGGAGTTTCTTGCAACATGACTAATTAGCATAAGCAAAAGCAACTCTTGTCTCATAGCAACCTAGATCTGATGATGAACACCTGCCAGCCCAGATGGTTTGGGGAGGAATTTTCCAGTTTAATAGAATAAAGTACTGTTGCTTAGCTGTCTCAAACTACTATTTAAAAGGAATTTTACAAGAAGTCAGAAAAGTGATTACTGAGAAATCTTAACATATAAGAATCACCAAAATTGTCATGTTCATCCGTCATCACTTGTCAAGGCATGGTTTTTAAATAATGCATGGCTGTTACATTTTATTCTGTCTATGTGTGCTAACAATAGCATTGAATAGGCATAAACTTAGGAATACTGCAAAACCAATAGGACTTCTAAAGTTACAAAACCTGTTGTCCCATTATAAGATTTTTGCATATTAATTGCAGTCTATAGTTTTAAATTGTGCATGAACAGACTTAATGAGTTCTAGTAGAAGATTTTTGTAAAATTGCAGAGAAATATTCAAATGTGTTGACTTTTAAATATTTATTGAATTAAGGCTTGTAATGTATGGCAATAGTTCAGTACAGGTACGAGGAAAACTCCAAATATACTTGTGTGCTAGAGCTATTGCTTCAGAAACCTCATAACTTACTGCTGAAATTCTAATCTCACTGATGTCAGAAACACCAAAGTATCAGCCACCAACTATGGGAAACCTTAAAAATAGCAACGATTTCTTTGTTCTCTACAAATTATTAAAGAAGATAATAAACTTTTCTCAAGTCCTTTTCTTAATCCTCTTAATGCAACTTTGAAGAGATTAAGAAAGCTCTGAAAAGAGAAACATTGTTAGTTTCAGTGAAAACACTGTGCAGTGGTCCATTCTGCATTTTAAAATCTAACACCAAATTTGACTCAAATTAAGAGACTGACTTTTCTGTGGCTACATACTTTGCTTCAGTTTTAATACCTAGGTTTTTTATAGCTAGAAAACTGAATATTTAATAATATATAGAGGAAGCAAATTCCTCTTGGAAATCTTGTGTACTTTGTCTTTTTCCTAGGTTTCTTTAGATGATACTAAGTAATCAATAACGGTGTTTAATTTTAGACATGGTGAAACAGACTGGGGATAAAAGTGCTTAGGGTTGAAAAAAACTTTTTTAATGATTGTCTGACTTGCCCCTGTATCTCCCCTACTTTTTTAAAAAGCATTCAATATGAAATATGAAGAGCTTATTTCAAAAGACTAGTTTACTCTGAAGCTCCAGAGTTTGGCAGGCAATAAATATGCTAATATATTCCCAGACTGGAATCTAGCAGTTCTACTGATCCATGAGTTAGAAAAAAACCCCACAACATTTTCAGTTTGTGATTCAAGTGTTGACTTTGTAGCATAACAATAAAGCCTTGTTTTTTCTCAGTAGTCTAAACAGAGATCCTTGAGAATATATGCAAGGTGCATAAAGGCTTATGCATCAGTTTAGATTCCCTTCCCTGATGGAATCAACACTTTAAATTTTATGTAAGATTTGAAATGAGAATGTTTCACCATTCTTTTACCATTCACTGCAGATCTAGTGTACAATTTAATTTCCTAACATATTCCAGAGGTGTATTTGCTAACAGCTTTCAACTGTGAAGGAAAGATAGATCACATCACCAGCCACTTAGTACTGGAAGTAGAATATCTTCATAATATCAAAGAGAAATATATATTTTTTACAAAACATCATCAAACCACAAAGCAAAAGAAAGAGCTACACTGACAAAAAAAGGTGCAGAGGAAGCCGTGATGTGTCAGGCTGCAAAAATAGCTCAAAGCATTTCTACTGGAACATTAGGAGCATATTTTGGCTAAATTGCAGCAAAACCAGCCAATTTTCACTCTTTGGCTAATTAAACTACCATAATTTACATTGCAGGATTTTGCTTAGGAATATTTCCTCTTTTTAACCTTTCTCTCTTTTGTTCTGATTTTTCTTTACAGGATAGAAAAGAAACAGACCCATATTATTTTAAAGGATTCTGTTTTCTTCTCTTCATTTGTTTTTACAAAAAATAGAAAGTGTGATCCTATGATCCAGAAGTGATAAATATGGAATTCAGGGCTCTGAGATACAACTTCTGAGCCACTGTTTTGCTCATTAAGGAATAAATCAAGAACCATGGGTGTTCTGAAACACACATCGTGGTTCTTTATTAAAATACATATGATAAATTTAGACAATACCACATGTAAGTGCTTACTAATAATTTTTAGAGAAAACTTACAGTAGCAAGCAAATTACAAAAGTGCCATTACCTCAATTTCCCCAGATCAGTTAGTTAAGAAATAAATTAAAATTAAAAAAAAAAAAAAAAAAAAGAAAGAAAAAGAAGCTTTGATACTAAAGGCTAGATTAAAACAGAGATAATATTACATTTGTAAAAATTCTGAGCTGGAGCTGACAGGGAGGTCTTTTGTTTCCTACTTTCATGTTGGATATCTTGCTGCGTACTACTTATCTCAGACTATTTGATGACAAAGTTTTCTCAAGTTTAATTTAAATTAATGCCTGAAGAATGCAGGATAAAATAGATGATGTCATCAAAATGAAGCCTGGCTGATATTTCAGAAACGATGTTATGAAAATAGTATAACTGTCATCCAAGTATTTCTTCAGGCCAAGACCTTGCAAATGGCAGAGGCCCTCAAGTATATGTGTGATATACCTCAGGCATGTACACGGGGTATGTATGCACATATACATATATACATGCACATCTGTACATATTTAACACACAATAAAGGGAGATCAAGGGAAGAATATTTAGAGCAGGATAAGCCATTTTATTCTGGATGGCAGAAGATGTTGTTTAGGTAGATAATGTGACTAGGTGCTGAGATTTCTGAGCAGATCTGCAAACCTGATCTATTTTCTAGTTCTGTATCAGGTAAAAAACTGAGCCAGAATATGAATTTTCTCCTGAGATGAATGGACATGCATAATACCTAGTAAGAAATCCATTACACTAGTGTATGGGAATTCTTGTATAAATGACTAAATATATAGAGATGCACATGCATACTGTGAAACTGTAATGCGTATATGAGTCAGGTCTGCAACTTCATCACCTTTTCAGTTCAGTACAGTAGAGCTTAGAAATATCTTTCTCCAGGATAGTACAGAAAAGCCACTGTATTCTTAAGTAGCAATATATGAACCAGGAAAAATTCTTTTAGGACGTTAGACTGTCATGGATGCATTTTGGTAAAACAGAAGTGTTTTTCTTCTACAAAAATTTTGAAATTATAGTTTTCCTTCCTTCTTGATTCTTTATAACTTGAGAACATTTTTGTTTGTGTGTGCCCTCCATCTCAGCAGTTGCTCAATGCTTCTGTCTGCTCCCTGTTTCAATAACAAACAGTTGCCACTGTTGATCATCTCTGCTTACAACTTCCCTTCAAAAACTGTTCCTCTTTTACTGCAGTGCCATGATATTTCAAATGTCTACTGTCTCAGACAGATAAAGTGAGAAAATAAAACAAAATAGAAACACCTGAGTGTTTTCAAAGCTACATTTAATTTTTACATTCCTGTCTGGTCTTACTGAGAATTGTTAATATTATAAATTGAGACAGCAAGGCAATTTGAAATAAAAGATGAATTGCACTCTGTCAAGCTGCATCAGACATAAGGGTATACATCTAGTATCCTGGTGGTAAAATTATGAACCATTGATTTGAATTCTTCAGTTAATGGTCAAAACCCCAGAACAGCATGATTTGTAAAGCAATAAGAATTCATACTCATGAGTCAGTCTAGAAATACTGAAGCCATTTCATTCTGTGTCCAACTCCTTGCTATTTTTGTAAGAGTAAATTTTCTGTAAATGTGGAGTGTCATTCTAAAAGACTATATCAGAAATTGCATTTAATGCTTCGTGCATCATATGTGCCATCATTCAATTAATCAGCAATATAATCAACATGCAAAATAAGACCTATCTGTGATTCATTCGACATACACTGTATTCTGTCTTTCATATGAGATCACAGAACCAAATTTGAAGCAAAACATGATCTACCTATGACCTTTCAAGCAGAAGTTGCAACAATCTAACACAATTTATTTCAAATTATTTGCAAAAAAGCATATTAAAACAAAAATAATAATAATAATAAAAAAAACCCAAACCCCAAAACCTAAATAAATACACCTAGGAAGGAATTCAGTGTTCAGTGCTAGCACATGGCTGTTATGCCATACCTATACAACCACATTATTAAGTAAAAATAACCCCCAGACCTATGCAATTGTTATCTATTTGTTCTACAGCTTTATAATTTGTTTACCAGGGCCATTTGTAGGAATAATTTACTTCTTTTCAAGTAAAGTTGTTGCTGTGCATTGCAAGCTGAAAGGTGTGGTCAAAACCTGCAAGATAATGGCTTCTTTCAATCTTGGTCTCCGTCTCTATTGTAGGATCAAGTTGTCTCCAGGATCAACATCAGTACCTAATACTAAAAAGAATACGGTGAACAATACAAAATCTTTTATGAATTCTTTGGAATTATAAACTAATCCATTAGGCCAAATTTGAGGGGGGGGTATGTTTGCTTTCCACAAACATTGGAGAAATGCAGTTTACTGGCATAAATCCTGTGGAAAGCAGTGTTAAATTACCTTTAATATTTGTGCTGACTGGATTTAAACTCTTATCTAATCAGGGAACAGAAATAATTAATAAAATCATGGAATACCAATTAGAAAGGACATCAAGGATCTTTTGGTACAACCTTTCTTGGCAAAGACACAGTCTAGACAAGATGGCCTAACACCCTGTCCAGCTGAATCTTAAAAGCATCCAACACTGGGAAATACACAGCTTCCCTGGGGAGATTCCAGTGGCTGATTGATCTTATTGTGAAAAGGTCGGAAAGAACTTTAAGATCACCCAGTTCCAACTCCCTGCCATGAGCAGGGACACCTCTGACTAGACCAGATTGCACAAAGTCCTGTCCAGACTGGCCTTGAACACTAACAGTGGTGGAGCATTCACAGCTTCCTTGGGTAGCCTGTTCTACTGCCTCACCATTCTCACAGTAAAGAATTTCTTCCTTGTATCAGACTTAAATCTCCTCTGTTTAATAGTATAATTGAATTTAGAATTTAGAATCTTCTTAATTGATCCAGTAGTGCAAAACATCATTACTGGACATATACACTCATTGCAACAAGACAAGGAGAAAACATCATAAATTCATGCAGTGAAACGTGTTAGTTAAATTATCCATTCTGCTATGAAGATATGAAAGTCTGTTTTCTGAAGCTTTCGTAACGTGTGAATGGAGCAATAACTTAGCTGAGGAATAGATAATGAAATATTATGGGTATGTTGTTTGACTCTGTAAATGAGGGAAACAAATCAAATAGACCAAAATAAAAATTATAGAAATTCAAATTCACTATTAGTTCAAATTATTGTTTCTTTAAGCACTTCCTGTGCTTTGCCTAGCATGCCAGTGCCTTCTGAGAGCCGGCATAAGAGTTACCTTTCAAAAGAATCAAATTAAAATATACATTACTAGCACTATCTCTGTAACTTGATTGAATATGGATGACAGTAAGAAATGTCAGAAAACTGTCATAGGAAGGTTACAAGAAAAGGGTCTGAAAATCAGGAATGCTGATTGAGGGAAATTCAAAGGCATTGAAATTGTAATTTGAAGGACAAAATCTGCATTTCATCTCATATGCATAGCAATGCTCTGAGCTTCTTTGTTCTGCAACCAAATAAAAACGCCATGAAAATCCAGACTTGCAGATCTTCCAGCGCTCCCATTACTGGTATAACTGGAAATACAAAGTTACTTGAGCTTTTATTTCTTGTAGGATTTTTCAAGGAGGAAAAATTCTGGCAGTTGTTGAAATCTTTCAGTTGACTATTCTGTAGCCACAGTGAAATGAAAAGGATAAAATCTTCTTCCTGTCCTTCCTCTTCATTATTTCTAAATATAAAGGTGGTACTGAATGACTGCCTTATGTGATATCTAGATTTCTAAATAGTCTTCCTGGATTAATATTTATATATCACTTAGAAATATGCAAACTGAGGTCTAAAGCCACTGCATAAAGCCATATCAAAGCTCTTTAAAAGAAGTGTATCAAAGTGCCTTGACTGTTTCTACCTGAGTTTTAGATTCAATCAGTATTTACTGTAGAGATACAACTGTAACTTTTCCTCTTCATTTTTACTGATTACAGATGTATCTGTTCTGCAGCCTCAGGACATGTGTCTAAGCTCACAACTTCAAGTCTAATGATATCTGTTGACTTAGAAACTCTGCAATTACTTATTCTGGTCCTGCTTCAGTGTGACTGCTGAATAAAGTCTAGATCTGAGAAACCTTACAAGGTAGCATGATATGCAAGCTATCCACAAGCTGTGGATGATCGACAGCTTTGCAGTAGAAGATATCCAAACTGACTGCAGGCTGCAGAGGTCAATTAAGCATTTATTCAGGGCTGAGTCCTGGGCATAGTCAAGCTTTCTATATTATTTAGTAGAAATAATCTTTGAAATCATTGAACATCTAACATCTATTGGCAGCAGTGACTGTCCATGCTGTTGAATAAAATTTTCACTGTAAGCATAATGAGTGGAGAGTCCTGCAACAAAGGAAAGGAAAATGCAGTATCACTTATTTATTTAATTATAGATAAATGGGAGGAGAAAAGCCTGTTTCCAAACACAAAACCACTTTTTGGATCTCTCTTATGTACAATAAGAAGTTTAAACGTTATCTTACTGATTTGATTTCCAGTCACTATTCAGAAGTCAATACTGTTTAATAAAATATACTTTCTTCTACCCTAAACAGAATACAATGTAATTATACATAACAAGTTTGCATGCAACTATTCTACATGAGTAGAAATGAGCACTAAAAACTAGAGCCAAATTCCAAACTCCTCCCATAAATCAGGATGCAGAAGTTACCCACACAGAGTCCACAATAAAGAAATGTTACCCAAACTTTCCATTCTCTATTTATCACTGGCACAAAAGAAGCCTCCTTTCTTAAATGGTACTTAAATAATTTCCAAAACTTATTAAGAGTCCTGGACCTTGACTGGACTGCAGGTAACATTGTAACCTCATTCACACCTACATAATGACAGGAGAAACTGTATTGCTTTATTTGGTTCTTCTCACAGAATTGCTTCCTACTTCTCCACTTCTCCACTTCTCCTCTGCTTTGTAAATAAAGTAAATGTACTTAAAGGTTTTAAATTCTACCCTAACTTTTCTGTTGTTTTTCTCAATCTGTGACAAAACCACTTCCTAACTACCCAAGAGTATGCGATAAAAAGCATTATATATGTAATCGAAACAAATCTTTGATAATGCAGAAATGCTCATTCTCTCGTGTATTGTTATACAATTTCATACACTAGCAAACATCTTAGCAAAAAAATAAGTCATCCTGGAGATGTTGCTAGTAATATCAAGAGGCTGCCACAATTTAATGTTTTCTCAGCCATAATGAAAATTGCAGTTTATAAAGAGATGCACCCTGGATGTGACTTGAAAGGAGGAAAAATATGCTCCAGGTGAGGCTTGTATGGGTGAAGGTTCCACGTGAGGTCAGTAAAATAGTGAAATAGGAGAAATAGTGCTGAAAGAGAAGCTCTGGCCTAGTAAGCTCTTTTATGGTGGAGATATGTTTAGTGAAAGGTTTTTTTGGTAAAAGAAGTGAAGCTTGACAAAGTATTGGGCTAGAGCAGGCAGAATTTGCACCTAGGTGAGAATTTTTCTTTTTTTTTTTTTTATTTTTTTTAGAACATCTCTAAGGTATTGAGAAGATGATTAAAACAGCAGTAGAGGGATGTCAAACTTTATTTTGTCTTTCCTTAAGAGGGAGAAAGTTTGGCTGCTCTACTAGCTGGTTTGGCTGTTCTATTAGGTGGGGAAAAAATAGGGCAACAAGAAAGCTAGAAATGGAACCTGCACACTGAGAACATGTTTTTTTCTAAAACAATTTGTAAAAGCTTTCTTTTCCCTCAACCTTTAATATTTAATAAGTGACGCAATGTCAACTGTTTTCCTGAGAAGTACATGGTTTAACTATTAGTTTAGGCACACACAAATTGTTTTTTCAAGAAGAAATTCTGAAAGGATAGAGGCAAAGCTGAAATGACATTATTTTCTAGCTGCAAAGCCAAAATCTTTAAGGAATTGGCCAAAGTAAATTAAGTAAGAAAAACATTTTTACATGAAATAGAGCGGCAGATACTCGGGCCTTTAGGCATTTAGATCATTCTTGGTACTTTTGCTGAAGATTTAATGAGTCAGTGGGACTAACCATCTAGGAGGTCCCCCTTTAAAAGGCAGCAAATCCAGAATTCCTGCTGTCTGTAGTCTACTTCTTTGCATATTTTTCTTTAGTAGAACCAGATATTACTAGTTTTTGTCAAAACTGGATAAAGCTATGATGTTAGGATCAAATAAAAGCAACTTATTGTGACAGATTTTATAGCAATGCTATTCTATATTCTTGGTCAGTTGAAGATGACAGGCTTGCTTTGACATGGTTTTAATTAGTTTCTGTATGTGATCTGTTTGTACCATGTGGCTCTAAGAGTTTCTTTGTGTATGGAAAAAAAAAAGGTAATTAAAGCAATTAAAATTATTTACCTGTATCAGTTTTAACATCCCCAAAACATGTGGCTTTGACATTTTTTTATTCTGTGTGTAGGGTACGGTAGGCATATATAAAAATCTATAGTTATATATATATTTAACAACAACACAAACATATATTACACATATATATGTATATTAAAAAGTATAATATGCATACTGTTGTACACATACAACATACTGTTGTCATAGACATGTGTGTATCTATGTACACTGTTGTTGTCATTCTAGATTGTTTGGATAGACATTTTGCTCTCTGAGCAATTGTATTACAAGAAGAAACAAAGATAGACAGGAGGTCAACTGAAGGATTTTCAGCTGTTAAACTCAATTACGAGCAATGACTGAAATGAATTTTAAAATGTCTTTCCTGAAGGTTGAATGTACTCTGCTTTCCAATATCTGACGTGGCAGTGCTTGGAGTCCCTTTCTGAGATGAGCTGAGCTCTGCTTATTATTTTGTTCAGGGAGGAGCGGGGCTGATCGTTTTGGGTTTGGCTTTTCTTTTGCATCAGTTCCCTTCAGTTTTCATGGGTGTATTAAAAAAACACTGTCAAGTGTACAATAATTTGCTGTATTCCCAAGATGAGCTATTCATCTGAAAGGAGCAATTAATTTACAATACACAAAGCACAAAAAATGTTTTATTCAAAGTTGCAACCATTTTAAACAGCAAAATGAAATGTCAGAGGACAATTTGGTATAAATTGCAGGGGAAGAAATTCAACACCTTTTCTTAAGGAAAAATGATTGGTTAATTTTTCTTTTTAAACCCCATAAAATTCAATTAAAAGAAATATGTTTTTCTTTTCAGGTCCTTTCTGTGATTCACAGTGCAGGTACTGACATATTCCCAATTATGTAATTACCTGCTCTGCTCAGTCTAGGTTTGTAGACTGCTTCAGACTGCTCATTATATTCTTTTTAAGTAATTAAAGTAAAAATATTTGTGTCTCTCTGCTGAATCCATAATGAAAAGTGTTTGGAATTACTTCTAAAAATGGTGTTAACTAGCTACAATTAAGACCAAATATATTGTTGGTAAGGATATATATATCTTTTAAAAGAAAAAAAAAATAATTTGCAGGGTATCATTCCCTTCTCTTAGGAATCTTCCACTTGTGACAAAAATATTTTTAAAACTGAGAACATGGTACAGAAAAGCACTTGAGCACATACTTAAATCTGTCACAATTAAAAATAACATATTAACATGTTTGCAGGTTTTAACCCTGGAAACAACAATTAGACAATCTATCCTAACACTTTATACATCGAAACTGGAAAATTTCATGCACCAATTTCTGTAATAAATTCTGTAACTTGTTTTTGACTAAAAAAAAAAAAAATCTTCCAGAAATCTGATCTTGACTTGATAACTTCTGGTTATAGTGCATTCATCAGTATTGTGTTCTTCCCGTAAACATGGCATGATGGTAATCTTTGATTTATGGGATTCAAACATATATTAAAAATTAAGCAACTATTTTCTCTGAAGGAAGTATTTAACCACATCAAAGTCCTATACATGGGCATTGTTGAGAGATCTAGATCATGCTAGCATTCAGCAAAGTTCTTGTGAATGGAAAAAACCTAGTCATATGAATATGGGCAAAATGGATCATAAGCAATAGTGACTTCAGGGGGAAACAAATTTTATAATGCAGAATTAACAAAACTGATTGTATTAAGACCCAAAAGTAGTGCTAACATAATTCTGATGGAGACTTTACAATTGCTCTTTAATACTATGAAGATTTTTTAAATGTATCTTACGATC